>JAMQGT020009252.1:0-213807 GCA_024447675.2 Pterophyllum scalare | reverse complement strand
CAGTTTTATCTGAATCTAAAAGCAGGAAATTAGAGGTCATCCAGGCCTTTATGTCTTTAAGACATTCCTGAAGTTTAAATAATTGCTCATTTTCTTTTCCTCCATATAAATCCTGATAAAACACAGGAGATTGGTCACATTGGTCGTCTCACCTATGAAGTCAAACTAATAATAATTTTAAAAAAAGCTTTATATCTCTTAAAAGATAGATTAAATCAAATCAATGTAAAAGGTCCACAAATAAAATAGTTTTAAGTCCCATTTGGCCTGCATATCTGCATCTGTTCAATGTCCCAAACTGTCTTTTCACTTAGTAAACCATTAGATGTTACACTAATGTTAAATTGGCCGTTAAACTAATCTAAATAGATGTTTAAAGCTTGAGGCAAACAGTTCAAGTTTGGACATCCTGCTTGTTTTCTCTGACTTACAATGACCGTAAAAAAGAAGAGAATGTGATGGTGACGCAGCATTTCTGCCTCAACATTTCTGTTGCAGAAGATGAATATTTACCTCAGTTTAATTTGAACCTAAACAACTTTATTTCAGTTTTTCGGGAGCATGGACAATCGGAGCTTTTTAAGGTTTTTTTTTTTTTTTTTGACACAATCCTAGATTGCCATTTTCATCACTGTCCTTGCTGTTTTTCTTTCCACTCTGTAATATGACCTGTTGCCTTGTCACCAACAATGTCAACTTTTTTTTAAATGATTTTTACAGTCTTGTCATCAACACTTTCTGCCACTGACATATCTAGTCACTTAAGTATTTGCTTAAATCTGGGAACAAGGGGACACAATAATGGAGCAAGGACAAAAAATTAAAATGTATAAATGATATTAAATATGATCTATCCGTCAGCACTGACCTAGATTCAGTATCTTGGATGTTTGTTCTTCTTCTCCAGCTACGAGTTTAAAATTAGAGCTGGATTATGTTGAGTGTGAAGAAACATACAGTTTAGGTTCTGCATGCATGTCTGAGTATCTATAGTGTGAGAGGTCCTCACAGGAGTGTGTGTGTGTGTGTGTGTGTGTGTGTGTGTGTGTGTGTGTGTGTGTGTGTGTGTTTGATCTATTCCTGGGCCGGGGGATCCTCTCCTGCAGGTCTAATTACTTTAATGAGGGATGTCTCCCTCTCTATCAGCCCTACCCAAGGGTACACATTAACATTCCCCCCACATAGTCATACTCACCAACACTCACAATTAACCACAAATTCATCAGCAGAGTAAATACTCTTTCTTGCCGTGTGAAACTTACTTCTCTCTTAAACTCGTACTTCTGTGAGAAAGCAGCCCCCAACCCCTCCAGTCAAGTGATTCAGCCCAGACTCGATTTGATTCCTGGGGTGCTTTAAGTCTGTCTGCCTTCACTTCCAGGAGACACTTAAAGGTGAGAAGACACCAGGGTGTAACATTTTTTCTTTCTTTCTTTCTTAACAGATCAGACAATATGCAACAGAGTCATTATTCGGCTATGGTGTATCACTCTCATCTACTCATCCAATTTAGAAACCAAGAAAGTGGCTGACAGTTGGATATCTAATGATGTTTATGTTGTCACCCGCAACTATTACCCGTGCAGTGTGTATTTTTCTTCGTTTTTGTGTGTGTGTCTGAGTGACTGTGTATTTAGCTTCAGGGAGCAGCCTAGCGTTTCCAAGAGATGGTGCAGGCACCACTAAGGGCCGCAGCTTTATTCATGAGAGAGCTGTGGATATGGAGTTAATTAACTGCCAAAAGGTTGCATGCAAAGAAAACATGCTGCACACAAATAAAACCTGTTTTAAAAACATATTTTACAAACTGTCCTCGAGCACAAAATGATCTCTCCTCAAATACAAAAACAGCTTCTCTTCGTAAATCAAACAATTCCACTCCTCCGCTTAAGTTTATACCAAAAGTCACGTCATACCTTAGATGGAATTAGCCATTTCCCCCCCTGGACAACAGGGGGTGCTATCGAGACAACTGAAACGCGCCGAAAGCTGCCCAAGGAAGACCCCGTAATAGACACATATATACATAGACGCGGCATTGAGCGCTGACTCGTACGTCAGCGTCGCCGCCATATTGGATGTGGCAAAAGCGGCCAACGTAACATGAGAGAGATGCTGCACTCTGGTGCTGTGTGGAGTTTTTTTAAAACCATTTTACACAAACGGGATCACATGGGATTGCCTTTCACAGGTAAGACTGGCGAATTGTTTTTGATCGTATTTGGCCATTCTCACTTTTTGAAAACAGAGTTTTTTGTGTGCCTAAACGTTTCCCAGTGTATATTAGTGCATATTTGAACGTGTGAATGAACGCATTAACTTAAATAACTTTGTAGAAAGGCGCTTTATGAAGTTCAGTCCATTCGCTTGTATATATGTTTATGGTCGTAAAACCGTACCTGCAGAAATGACCTATGAGATCGTTTTTAGAAGGGGGCCAGGTTCCATCAAACAAATGTGTTTGTGAAAAAACAGAACTTTGTTTAACATGTAAATGTGCGTTAATAACATGCTTGGTGAGTGTTTTGATGCAACAAGAGTGTTTCCGTCACATAAATGGATCATATATATTTGTTTTGAATGTGAATATTTCATGTTTAAACTATTAAGTGCGCAAGCAGGCGCATTTATCCTGATGCCAGTGAACTGAATCTTTCTGTTGCCAGTTGCCATCACTGACGATCACCTGTTACCTGCCAAAGTTGGGGTTTCTTTCTAATATTGTAGGGTCTTTACCTGACGATGTAAAGCGCATTGAGGTGTCTGTTGTTGTGAATTTGCATTAGATAAAACTGAATCTTCTCTGCCAAGTATTTGGCAAGTTTTTTATGGGCACAACCCACATACTCAACTCTGCTGCTCAACCCACAAATGCATTTTCCTTAAAAAAAATATGGCACATTTTAAGGGGAAATAAACAGGCTTTCCAACAGTATAAGATTAAAATCCAAACAAGTACTCTGAATCCCCTCTCACTCTCTGAGGGCTTTACTCAAGTATAGGATCAAAAATAATCGCCTGCGAGCCGAGTCACTTTCGTGGGACCATTATTTTCCTTCTCATTTTTACCGTCCAGTAACTTTTCTTGCTGTTTATTTCGTTTCAGTCTAATCAATATAGCGATGGTAGAAAAATAATTCTTGAACACAAATGTTCTCTTTCAACATGGTCTAGGCGACAGTGAAGACCGCCCTCGAACAAACATCAGGGTAGAACACCGGTTCTGCTTTTTTTGTGGAACAATTTTTAACCGTCAGTCGATGGTTACTCAATGCTGAAGTGTTTGTTGAGTATACATATATTTTCATTAGCACCATACCATTTATTCACAACCAGTTGTCCCGTTTTGGGTGAAAGGGACAAACTAAAAACAAAAATTATATTTCATTTGTTACTGGTTTTGTTGGAGTAATGCATCGCTTTCCCAAATGTTATATTCAGTACATTTCAGCCTAGGCTTTCTACAGTCAGCTTCCTGTTTGATACCTGCCTCACCTGTGCCGCTCATGTCGTGTCACCAGTGAGGAAATTTAATTTGGATTATGTGGTTTCACAGCAAAAACGCGTTCATTTCCGCATGTTAAGCGAGAAAATAGACCATGCATAGTTGCAGTGCCCCGTTCAACCTTGTGTCCAAGTCACCTTCATTTCATCCTAAAGTGTTTTATTGTTCTGCTTTTTACAGCTGTTGAGTAAGCCGAAGATTGGGGTTGCTTTTCAGAAAGCGTAGCTCCAGGGTAGGTTTAATGACGCTAGTAAATTTTATAACAGTTAAGAATGTCAACTATATTATTAAACATAAACACCGTTATTAGAAGGTTATTACATTTTACACAACATAGCATGACTCCTAAATCAAGACACCATTGTAAATTTCCATACATAAGGGGGCGCATACTGAGGTGTTTTTAAGTGACAAATAAAATAAACTTACATAAGGCACATTGTTTTTTTTACAGAATATACAAAAATGCTTCCCAGCGCGGTCGACTTTATGAATGAAAACCAGTTATAATTTTCGGAGCAGCTGAGACGCTTGATAATTTACAACTTACTGTCTGCAATGTAAAAAGGGACTATCCAATCAACGGGCGCTCGAGCGCCTCAGGGGCAGTCTCCCCGGGCTGCCATTGGCGCGCCAGCACGTCAATCTGGGCAGTTCGCGCTAGGTTGCAGCGCAGGTGAAGTGTTGACGGTGGTTCATAGGGCAACAAACAGCAGTGTACGCCGCCGGGAGACATCAACGGTGGAGTACACCTCCATTCAGGGAACGGTCTGAGAGAGACCATTACTGGGGCTTACATGGAGAGCTGAGACTGAATATGACGTTAACGCCCTTAATGATGTACATATCTCTGCTTTTGCTATTTATTTTGTATGTATATAGTGGGTTTTCTGAAAGCTGCACCCCGCATCTAGTACCCACGATGCGTCGTCTATCTCCGGCAGAGCCGGCTCAGCCTCCGATACCTGGGATACCTTCCACACCGATATGTTTCGTACTTTACCCGAGGTAGCTGGTTCCCTCTCTGGCCTTCAGCCGGACTCGCACCGTCGCCGGCTATTGTTTCAGCCGGCCCATCCACCACCACGTCCACCTCCAAGTCGGCAACCACGGACCCGAAACCCACCCCCACCAGCACCCTTCACGCCCCTGACGCCGGAACAATCCCAGACACTAAAGAACAAACAGGACCGTTTCCCAGACTGAACCCGCGTGCGCAAGCGCTCCGCAGCTCTGCAAGCATCACTCTTTGCTCCGGAGAAAATGCTGCAGACCATGGTGTCCATGGTTTCCCAGCGCACGGCCAATGATGCCTGGGCTGCGGATAATATCGACACATCTGTTACCTCAATAGAGAGCAGTCAAGGTAAGTAAAATGAAGCATGGCCTTTTCATATGATACGTTTCTGTAGCACAGTCACATCAGTTTGTGGCGTAGGCTTGGATGGTCGCATTGTGGGTTTGACGCAGCCACCGAATGAACCAGATTGCAACAATGGGCAGACGCCTCAGATTGCACAGTGTGCCCCTTCAAAATAAGCGAGATCCTAAATGCTCCTCATGCACAGCTGTGTCTGTGTGCTAATTTAGAGGTCTTTTACTATAGGATGAGGTTGACATAGATTACAGTGCTGTGGGGGGGCTGGAGGGGTGGGGGCTTTGAGGGGGGTGTGTGATCCTGTTGTTGTTCACTCAGTTTCTCCAGTCACAGAGAATCAATCCAAAGCCTTGATCCTGTAGGGTCAGAGCAGCCATGTTTGCAGCTGACAGGGAATAGGCTGCTCACATAGCTGCTTCATCCTCTCCATTGTTGTTTGCTTGGCATATTCAGAACAAGGCCATCCAAGCAAAATGGCTAGGCAGGCAAAGCCATGAATGAGCAATGACAGTGGGGGAGTCTGCCCTCCTCCCCCTCCTCTCACACCTCACACACATCTCAGCATCCATGTGTTGTTTTTCCAGTTATCACAATAGCACACTAATGTCCAAAATCCACCTTTAGGAGATGAGATGGAGTGCCCCCCCCCCCAAACCACACAAAAGCGGACTAAAAAGTGTTCTTTGCCAACACTGTCTATTCCCTTTTTGTCTACAACACCCCCATACTATATTTCCCTAGGCCACACTGTGCTCTGGTTGTAGCTTTATGTAACCCCCCCCCCAAAAAAAAGGGAAAAAAAGGAAAAAAACCCCTTCCACAAACAAACACACACCCCAAATCTATGCGTAAAATTCAGGCTACTGTATTTGACTGATATTGGCCCCTCACACCAGGGGGTTTATTCAGTCATGTTTTTTACATTGACCCCTTTGTTCTCCTCACTGTGTCCTACCTGACTGTTAGCATTCATCCCAGTGATGGTAGAGGATTAAGAAAGCTGGTCATGGTGTGCTACAGCCATAAATGGCTACTGAGAAGTATCCAGATTTGACAGGTTTGGGAGGACAGAAGTAAGACTTGGGTTCTGATTGATCTCCTAGTAGATGGCCCATTACAGATGCACAGATGTTTAGTGGGATATTTTTAAAGAACATCTACCAGGTCACCAGTGGCTGTTTAGGGTCAGGCTTTGGCTTACACCCCTCTTATATGGAATTTTCACCAATTTGATATACCCAAATGGAAATATTATAACAGAAGAGCTGTAATGCTAAAATGCATGTAAGAGACCTGATTTGAAAGGCAACATCTTCTAGTTTCTGAAAGCAGCATTTATATAAAATACAATCCAACCCTGCCATTAAGTGGATCACTGGTGAACTGGTGGATGTTAAGAGGTTAAATCATAGCATTGGAGCTACTGCTGGAGATTACCACAGAGCAGGCACAACACTTGCCTAATAGTCATGGGTTCCCCAGCTCTGACCTGTTAGGGCATGGAAATGGAATTTTTGGAGGTGTTCTGTGTTGTCAGGCACCAGCATGTTAGCAGGGGATCCTGTGAGAATTTAGAGGCCATGTAAACACCCCAGAGTCTTTGTCTTGTTCCTCCTTGTTCCACCATCAGGGAATGCTGTTGCCACAGGGGGACGGAGGCACGGGTTGTGCTCGGTCTGCAACAGTATTCAGGTGGCTGGCCCCTGTCAAAATAACATCCACATCAACATTATCCAAGTCACCTGTCAGTGGTTTTAATGTTATGGCCAAGGGTGTATGTACACATACAGATAAGTTGGTCTATAAAATGGTATATAAACAAGAAAAAAATTCTAATGACTAATCAATTGTTTGCAAAAAAAAAAAAAGTATACATTTTTCCAGTTTCTTTTTCTTTTCATAATGTGTAAGTAAAACAGTATGTTTGGGGTGTTAGCCTGCTGGTTGGCTGGCTGGTAATTTTGTACTTCTGAACCATTGTTGCCGTACCTTATTTTCTGTCATATGTACACTGTTTCAATGATGGATGCTCATATTAAACATGACTGATTTTTCAAATAATGAGGTCAGTGTATGTACAAGTAATCCTTGTGAGCCAAAAGCTCAGGCTTCAGACTGCTCTAAACACTCAAAGATTTTTCTACTCTTTGCTCTGCATGATATCCCTCACATGGTCATCTGCCACAGCTCTGGCTGTAAGTACGAAAGCCTCATAAACCTTTTGTTTATGAGGAACAGCCAATCAGAAGACAGATGGCTTAAAGCAAATGAAACTAAACAGCTTGCTTCAGTTAAAGGATGAACTGTGAGCCAGGGCCTAGTATATGTTAAATAAGAATGATTTAAATCATGCAAAGCTACTGTAGTAGAGTCTAAACATGAAGCATGGAGCTAGAAACAAGCAGAATAAGTGCTCTTTAATGTTGAGGAAGAACTGTTCAAACATTCAGGACTGTATAAGTAACAAACAAAGTTCAAATTTGAAACTTTGGTTGGGAGCACAGAAGCCCCACCCACCTGCTGTTCAGACCTTCTGTTTATGATGGACAGCCAATCAGAAAAAAAATTAGCTTAAATAGTGGAGGAAAAGAGCTAAAACAGCTTGTTTCAGAGAGTGGATTAATTGAGGTTCTGCACCCAAGCCCTGTATAAGATAAATAAAGATGTATTTTTAACTGTGATTCATACTCTAGTACAGTGCAAAGACACAAAAAATTAAAAAAAAGGAGCAGCAAGTGATCACAATAGATGTACTTTAAAATCCAGTTGAAAAGCAGTAGATTCACCAAACTGCAGCCAGTTTACCTGGATCGTTTTTGTGTTATTGCTGCAGAGCTTGGTGGTGGCATTTTTAGCTATTTTTCCTTTGAAGTCATTTGCTGCACTTTGTCGTACATAAGAGGTCACAAATGAAAACTTCAGCTGACCTTATTTAGATTATCTTCAAAAGCCTCAACACTCTGTTCTTGTAGCGTAAAGGCCACTCACACGATATCGTCGCATCATTTGGGTTAACGCCTCGCTCAGCTACCTCTGTACTTTCCCTCGCAGGGCAGAAGCCTTACAGACCGATACCGTGTGTGGTTTTTCCACAGCTTTACTTTGAAATATCTCTCAGTACTTCATGAAAGATAATGTGTTTTGACTTTCCAAACAAAGCTGAAGGCACAGTGATTTTCACCGTAGTGAGGCAAGACACAAGGTAGCTTTTTTTTCTTTCCTGGTGAACAGTCTTTTGCTGCCTGTGGCTAAATACCAGCAGCCATGCTGTCACAAGCCTTCACAGCGAGTCAGACAGGAGAAAAATGAACCTTGGTTCCTCCTCACTTTCTCTTCCTCATTGGACACGGATCCAGCCCGATCTAAATCAAACCTGTCGCTGTGGCTTCACAGAATCATCCCACACCTAGAGAAAACTGGGTTTTAAGAATGAACTTTGTGTGTGTGTGTGTGCTAGAGGTGATGTGCATTCGCTGGATCTCACACATTTTCAGGCTTGATCAGGGTCGACAGTCCTTCAGCGGACTTTGCTGTAGCAAAGGCCCTGACTGTGTATTCAACAAGCTTGCGTAACCACAGGCCTTTATTAGTTACATAAAACTCCAAGCAGCAGTGGCAGAGGAGTATAATCTGAGTAGGACGCCTGAGCAGGAATGCATTAAAATTCAGCTGTCCTTTCCTCTCTTATTGCTAGCTGAGCTATTATGTGCACACCGCATATAAAAACATGCTGCTTGTGCTCTCTTATTTGTCTGTTTTCTTTGTCTCACTGCTGAGCACAGAATGGAGACAAACAGTCGAGCCTTCAGTCGCCACACCTAGCCTGAGATCAGATGAATAATAGATGGGCACTCGGCACTCTATGGGTTCATCCACATGTCTGTCATTACATCCTCTGCAGAAACCCTTCATATGCAGCACAGTTGCACACTTAGTTTATCGTCTTTATTTTAGATACATGGGATGAGAATCATTTTTTTAAACCATAAATGAATCATGCTTTAAAAAACATACAAACACTATATTTGAGGTTAGAGAAGCAGCTGAGGAATGAAAAGGTTGCCACTGAGAAATCTGGTTGACCAAAGAGAATTAACAACTCTCCACACTCCTTTAGCACAATGTACGACAGCGGGCAGCTCCCACTAGAGGGCTGTGGATGGACTAGGCAGCTAAAGTGATTTATGGTGGAAGCCAGGGCAGCTTCTAGTGTCTTTGTTTCTCGGCATGCTCACATTTCGTCCACTTTCAAACTAAATTTTCCCTCCGACTATTGAGCAGAGCAATTCCAAAGTTTAGGAAGCATGTAAGGCAGGGGTTTGTGTAATGTTGGACTAAACAGATTTATTACATATGCTGGAATAATGGCATCGCTATTTCCAATACACAGTGCATCACACCACTGGTCCCATTAGCTGTGTTCACTGTTGTAGCAATACTGTACTGACAGTGAAAACATAATCAATTATAAAAAAGGCTTTAAAGTTCCGGTGCTTAGGAATTATTCATCCGGGCAAGATGCTGAAGAGGCATAGGCATAGAACACAATGGATTACTTCGTTTTCTGTCAGTAAACTTTATCATCATAATCACTTGCATGGAGGTTATGTGATTGATTTGGTTTGTCAGTTTGTTGTTATGGATTGATTTGCTTTAACATTTTTACAAGCTGGTGGTAAATTGAGATAAGACCAGTTGAGAGACCACGTGTTGTTATCTTGAACATCAAGACAAACGTATCCAGATCCAGGTCTTCTTTTGGATTTATGGACTCAACTTTTTAACATCCAACAGGGGCCTGTATCAGGAAGCAGTTTAGCTAATGACTCAGAGATTATTAATCGTGAGATGAGGGAAACTCCAGGATTTCTGTTTCAGAAAGAGAGTTAACTTAAACTCTCTGTGAACTAAACCTGCTCACTGGCAGGTTTTCTTTAATAAACTCTGAGTTTCTCTCTGACACCTCGATTTCTTTCCTCCTTCATAAAGTCATTATCGTACAGACGTTTACATTTTTGCAAACTCTGAAATCCCAGTTAGACACAGTTGTTTTGTCCTTAACATGAGCGCTTTTGCAATCACTCAGTCTTCAGTTTATAAGGACGGAGACGGTGATTATATCGCAGATTTCTAATCAGCTCGGAATAAAATCTACAGTCTCCATCTTTCTAACTCTGATTCTGTGGACAGTAATGCAGCTGTGATACTGTCTTCTTACACTGCAAACATTTACAGTACCTTACTGTAGCAATAACTGTTTAATTAAAAATGATCTCTATGCTTTAGACACAGAACAGACTGGATAAGGATCAGTCATTTGTCATGTTATAAATGGCCACACTAATGGAAAAATGGCTGTCACAGTTGGGATCTTAGAGATGATGTGAACATTTGAGTGACAATGAGGCTGAAATAACTTTAAAGGCTCTAAAAGGGAACTAAATATATTTTAAAGTGAGTTGTAAATGCAGCTGCAGGCAGTGTTCTGAACATTTCATACTGAAATTTGTTCACAGATTGCGATTTGGTCATTAAATGATGTCAAACAACATTTGAAAGGTAAAGAGTCTTAACCCTTATTGTATTTTCCACTGAAAAGCATCTAAATCAGCCTCAGTGGGTCTACCCAGAACCGGAGCCTAGCCCAGCTGACATAGGGCGAGAGGCAGGGTACACCCTGTACAGGTTGCCAACCTGTCGCAGGGCTAACACAGAGAGACAGACAACCACTCACACTCACATTCATACCTATGGGCAATTTAGAGTGACCAATTAACCTAACCCCAGTAACTGCATGTCTTTGGACTGTGGGAGGAAACTGGAGTACCCGGAGGAAACCTACGCAGACACGGGGAGAACATGCAAACTCCACACAGCAGGAGGCCCGGGCCAAGGTGGAATCAAACCCAGGCCTTCTAGATGTTATTCCAACTGTGAGGCAGCAGTGCTAAGCACCACGCCACCGTGCTGCCCTTAGATTTAATAATCAAACGTAAAATTAGAATTGCAGCTTCATCTAAGGAAAATTCAAGTTTGGTAAATGATGACAGTAGGCATTGAAAAAAAAATTATATATATATATATATATATGGCCACAAAGGATCATGTGCTTAGTGAGTGCCTCAGGGAGCAGAAACCTGAGAAAGAAGAGGAGGAAGAACAGGAACCATCATGGAAGGACAGGCCTATGCATGTACCGGCAGCAGAGAGAAGTGGCTGACATAGAGAAATCCTATCAATGGCTAGACAAGGCTGGACTGACAGACAGCACAGAGGCACTAATCATGGCAGCACAAGAGCCAGCTCTGAGCACAAGATTGATAGAGGCTGGGGTCTACCACACCAGGCAAGACCCCAGGTGCAGGCTGTGCAGAGGTGCCCTTGAGACAATCCAGCACATAACAGCAGGGTGCAAGATGCTAGCAGGCAGGGCATACATGGAATGCCATAACCAAGTGGCCGGCATAGTAAACAGGAACATCTGTGCCGAGTATGACCTGGAAGTCCCGAGGTCAAAATGGGACACACCCCCAAGGGTGGTTGAGAACAACAGAGCTAAGATCCTGTGGGACTTCCAGATACAGACAGACAAACTTGTGATGGCTAACCAACTGGATATCGTAGTGTTGGACAAACAAAGAAAGAAGGTTGTAGTGATAGACATTGCAATACCAAGTGACGGCAACATTAAGAAGAAGGAACACGAGAATATTGACAAATACGAGTGGCTCCAGCAGATTCCTGGAACAACATCCGAGATCTCTGTCCAGAAGAGCGCAATACTGGGAACAGCTGAGATACTGCGCAGGACCCTCAAGCTCCCAGGCCTCTGGTAGAGGACCTGAGCTTGGAGGGCAAAATAGACCGCCCATAGGGGTGAGCTGGGATTTAAAAAAAAAAAAATATATATATATATATATATATATGTATATATATATATATATATATATATATATATATATATATATATATATATATATATATATATATATATATATATATATATATATATATATATAAAATTAGAATATCATGAAAAAGTTGATTTATTTCAGTAATTCCATTCAGAAAGTCAAACTTGTATATTATATTCATTCATTACACACAGACCGATATATTTCAAATGTTTATTTCTTTTAATTTTGATGATTATAACTGACAAATAATGAAAACCCCAAATTCAGGATCTCAGAAAATTAGAATATTGTGAAAAGGTTCAATAATGAAGACACCTGGTGCCACACTCCAATCAGCTAGTTAACTCCAAACACCTGCAAAGGCCTTTAAATGGTCTCTCAGTCTAGTTCTGTAGACTACACAATCATGGGGAAGACTGCTGACTTGACAGTTGTCCAAAAGACGACCTTTGACACCTTGCTCAAGGAGGGAAAGACACCAAAGGTCATTGCTAAAGAGGCTGGCTGTTCACAGAGCTCTGTGTCCAAGCACATTAATAGAGAGGCGAAGGGAAGGAAAAGATGTGGTAGAAAAAAGTGTACAAGCAATAGGGATAACTGCACCCTGGAGAGGATTGTGGAACAAAAGCCATTCAAAAATGTGGGGGAGATTCACAGTGCCATGGTGGGAAGCAGACTCAACAGGCAGAGGGTAGGTTGACAATCCCAGGCTTTATTAACAAGCGACCAGTTCATAGAGATGTACACGGAGACTGAGATGCAAGATGTTGCTCCACCGTTCAATACCGCAGACCCCAGAGTCCCAGCCTAGGGGATAAACAACAATCCGGTGACGAGTGCAGGTCCCCTTGCCACTTAAATAGTCCAAGTGATTATAGTATCGCCAACAGCTGTGGAACCAGGCGGGATCACAGGCAACTGAGGAGAAGGCCCGCCTCTACAACACAAAGAGAGATTAGAGGAAAGACAGAATCCAAAAGAGGGCAAAGGAGCAGGATCCGTGACACACAGAGAGTGGACTGCAGCTGGAGTCAGTGCTTCAAGAACCACCACGCACAGACGTATGCAGACATGGGTTTCAGCTGTCACAGTCCTCGTGTCAAGCCACTCTTGAACAAGAGACGGCGTCAGAAGCGTCTCGCCTGGGCTAAAGACTAAAAGGACTGGACTGCTGCTGAGTGCTCCAAAGTTATGTTCTCTGATCAAAGTCAGTTTTGCATTTCCTTTGGAAATCAAGGTCCCAGAGTCTGGAGGAAGAGAGGAGAGGCACAGAATCCACGTTGCTTGAGGTCCAGTGTAAAGTTTCCACAGTCAGTGATGGTTTGGGTGCCATGTCATCTGCTGGTGTTGGTCCACTGTGTTTTCTGAGGTCTAAGGTCAACGCAGCCATCTACCAGGAAATTTTAGAGCACTTCATGCTTCCTGCTGCTGACCAACTTTATGGAGATGCAGATTTCATTTTCCAGCAGGACTTGGCACCTGCACACAGTGCCAAAGCTACCAGTACCTGCTTTAAGGACCATGGTATCCCTGTTCTTAATTGGCCAGCAAACTCACCTGACCTTAACCCCATAGAATATCTATGGGCTATTGTGAAGAGGAAGATGAGATACGCCAGACCCAACAATCCAGAAGAGCTGAAGGCCACTATTACTGCATTGCTGCAGTAATCCAGGCAAAAGGAGCCCCAACTAAGTACCGAGTGCTGTACATGCTCATACTTTTCATGTTCATACTTTTCAGTTGGCCAACATTTCTAAAAATCCTGTTTTTGTATTGGTCTGAAGTAATATTCTAATTTTCTGAGATACTGAATTTGGGGTTTTATTAGTTGTCAGTTATAATCATCAAAATTAAAAGAAATAAACATTTGAAATATATCAGTCTGTGTGTAATGAATGAATATAATATACAAGTTTGACTTTTTGAATGGAATTACTGAAATAAATCAACTTTTTCATGATATTCTAATTTTATGACCAGCACCTGTATTTTATATCAAACTTTAAGACTTTCTATTATGATGACAGAATGGCCTGAGCTGATTAAAAGCTGACTCCTCTTCCCTCCTGTTTATTTATTTTTTTAAAGGTACTTATCATTTAGCACTGAAATGTGTTCACATTCCTTGGTCCACTGAATTAAAATGGAGGCTGTGCTTTCTCTATTCGTACATGTGCTTAACTCAAGGTGGACATGCTCAGAGTTGACTGAACATACTCTGATCAGCTGTTCTGGCATGGGAAAATAAAAGTTGCGTTAATCAACTCAGAGTTTACTTTTGCTCCTTTTATAGAATTTTTTCCTGTTTTGATCACCCAAATAGAAAAAGCTTTTAACAGAAAACTGTTAAGCCAGAATGAATGTATGAGACTTCATTTCAAAGGTAACATCTTTTAGTTTATGAATATTTTTTTTATTTTGCATGTGGCCAAAACAAAACCCAACCCTAACCCTGACTCAAAAGAGCTTGCTGATGACCTGGGGGATGGTAGCAAGTTAATTCATGGATGGTATGGAGGGAATTAGTAAAGAATATGGTGGGACTGAAGAAGTGAGTGCCAATTGATGCTTTTATTCTTTGGCTTTTATATGTATAAAAAGGTGAGCTGTAATGTGTTACTTGGAAAGTTAATGGACAGATTTTGTGACCTTTAGGCAGAGCCAGGCTAGCTGTTTCCAGCTCACTGCTCCTTGGTTAGGACCCTGAAGTTTCACATTATAACACAATGGATACCCCACCGTGTCATCTTTCAGTGTGTGGAGTAGTCCCATAGTAGTACCATACACTGTGCCCCTCAGTGTCTAAAGTTAATGGCATGAGACAGCAGGCAAATATAATCTGCTAGTGTTTGCCACTGTTGTGGGACACATAACTGTGGTAAACAAGGAAATGGCAAAGAAGCTTGCTGCAGATGAGAATGTTTGCCATGTAAGATGTGGGTAACGTTGTGAAGGGATGTATTTTAAGTTTTGTTTTGTTGCTAGACCTAAACAAACAGGGAGTGAAAAGGACAAGGATAGAACTAGCAGGGTGAAGCTGGATGACCAGGGTAAAAAAAAAGCTGATAGAAAACTAAGTTGAATGGGCATGACAGAAAGATTTGAAAGCCAATGTTCTACACACTTACGTGTGACTGTAATTGTGGATGTTTACCATAGCTTTTCAAATATTCAAACAACACAAAGTGAGTTAATGTAATAGTGGACTAGTAGTGGATATCATTTTATTTAGTGTGGTCAATACCAATACGCACCTGAAATGTATTTCGCTGCTGTTACCTTTCATACATTATTCAGTCATTCTTTGTCTTTCCCTTTTCATTGTGACACCCCATCCTCCCCTCACTCAGAGATCCCTTGTAACTGCAGCACTGGTTTTGAGGGGATCTTGGATCCCGACGACTGTGACAAGAGCACCGGGCAGTGTTCATGCGTGATGGGCTACACTGGTCTGCAGTGTGAGGACTGTGAGGAGGAGTACTTCACCAATGGCACCAGTGGCTGCCTGCCCTGTTCCTGCGACTCCTTCGGTGCAGTGAACCCCCTTTGTGACAGGTAAGGCTACTTTTTCTATCTGCCCTCCAGGGCAGCCTCTGGCAGAAAAGTCAATTTGTTTGTTGTGTCAACACAACTGCAGAGACATGACTAACTTCTGTGTTATGTCTCAAATAAGGTTTTTTTTTTAAATAAATGTACTGGTTTTCTGCCTAACTGTGCTCATATCAACTGTCTCAAATAACTGTATGTGATGTAAGAGGGGCTGGCATTTGAACCCAGTTTTATTGTGTCACACAGCTGATGCTGCTTTTTAGCATCTTTCAGTTCATTGTTTTGGTTGTACAGCTCTCAGCTTTACTGTTTTGGCTCAAACATCCTGCCTGGATCAAAAGTGAGCAGCAGAAATAGAGATGTTTTTATTGCCCAGAACCACATCACTAGCTGCTTAAGCATTTATCAGCTAAAGCTGATGTTAATTGTTGTCATTTTGTTCTCTTGGTGGAGACCAAAACAGAGAGAGTCAACACTGAAGTTATTTTGGTCTGAAACACGGCTCCTTGACTGCTGTATGTGTAAATGGGCAACTACGCCAGTGGATTTGGCATAGAATGCTTTGCCAGATGATGTGTTGTTGTTGTTGTGTTGTTCCATAGACCTCAAATTGTCCAAAAAACAAAAACGTTTTTGCTGTATCCATAACCAAGACTTCATTTTCAGGCAAGGGCAGAGGTTGCTGTGGGTTCGTAGGTAGAGCAGGTTTTTTACTAATTGGAAGGTCAGTGGTTTGATCCCTGCCTCTTTCAGTCTGTGTCAAAGAATCAAGTTGCCCCCAATGTGTCCATTGGCATGTGAGTGTATGCATCAATATTGGATAAAGTGCTTAAAAGGCATAGAGTGGAAGCATTGTATGAATGTGGGAGAATGGATGAATACGGTTTGCAGTAGAAAGTGCTTTGAGTGCAATACAATGACTTTGTATTTTGAGTAGGGTGAGCCTTTTTGAAAACATGACAGTGCTGTGCAAAATGAGTCATTTCTTTGTATTTTGCTGGGAAAATGGTAAATAGAGCAGTGATCTATTCAAATGTGCAGACCTAAATGGTAGTATAGTACATAAGGCAAAAACAGAGTTTGTAGAGTTCTAACAAGTTTGAAAGTCAGTATTTGGTATGACCACTTTTATTCAGCAACATAACTTACACTCTCTTAGGCAGCTTTCTTAATTTTCTTTAAGGATAGTTCTCCAGAAATCTTGAAGGACATTCAAAGCTTTTCTTTGGATGATGGCTGCCTTTTGTTCCATTCTCTGTCAAGATAATCCCACACTGCTTCAATAATGTTGAGATCTGGGTTCTGGGGAGACCAGCTGATGACTAATAGTGTTTCATTGTGTGTTTTTTCAGTGCAGGTACCCTTTTACTGCATTGGCAGTGTGTTTGGAATTGTTGTCAAGCTGAAAAATGAAACTGTTGCCAGTCAGATGCGTTCCAGATGGTATTGCATGATGGACCAAAATCTGATGGGTCTTTCTGCTTTCATAATTCCATCAGTTTGGACAAGATTCAGAATCAGAATCAGAATCAATTTATTGTCACTCCATCAGACCTGTTGCCACTGATTTTCAGTCCAGTTCTTAGCCTATTCACCTTGTTTCCCTCCCTTAAGAATGGAAATATCAGATGCTGTTCATCTGCTGTAGATATATATATATATATTTTAAACCTGTCACTTCTTTGGCCCCCACTTGTCCAGTTTCCTTTTTTTAAGGGCACCCTGCACACTATGCTGAAATATCCAAAGTTTTTGCATAATAACTCTTTGGGAATCACCTTGTTGGTGCAGAAATATTGCTTTGTGCATATCTGCGTTATCTTTGGCATTTGTTTTTTTTTTTGTACAGAGACAGCACTTGGTTCATCCCTTGAGTTAGGGTCTTTTTTTATGCTTGAGTGATTCTTGGGTCAGTGTTAAGTGGCTCAACCCAAAAAAAAAAAAAAGAAAGAAAGAAAGAGAAACCTCTGAAAATGGTCTGCTACAAGCACTGGAGTGAAACTGAGTGGAAAAAACAGCCAATGGACAAAGCCACTTTAAAAAGTTACAAGAACGTCAGCCTACCTGGAAGTAAATGAAAAGAATGCAGACTTTTGCAAACTACTGTATTTTGCCTAGTTTTAGACTATTACTTTTAGTAAGGTATGATTCTCATATGCATTTGTTGACAAGTTTATACTTGTATGTAACCATTCAATCTGTCTGGCAATAAGTAATGAGAATTAATCAAATCATCAATACTTGCAATTCAGTATAATAATTTTAAGGTTTTATACAGCAGACAAGAGAAATCTGTTACATAGACACATACATGTTAAAGATTTCATCTTATCCAGTATTTTTAGTCCTTTTTTTTTTAAATTAGTTAACAAGTTTCAGATGGAAGTCCACCATAGGCCCAGTGGTGTGTTCTTTCTGTTGCTATGAAACATTAAAAGTATTAAAGACTTAACTGAGTGCTATAAGCTTGTGCCTATGTTTAGTTGTAACACAACAATAGATTTGGGATGGAGATTCTAATTAAAATTGGAGTGATTGGGATTTTTGGGGCTGATACCAATACATTTTAGGAAGTAATTAACAGATCAACTTATTTACTAATAATATATATATATATATATATATATATATATATATATATATATATATATATATATATATATATATATATATATATATATATATATATATATATATATATATATATATTCAGCATTTAAACGGGGAAATCATGGCATCATTGTTAACTTACCAGCAATGCAGTTCACAAACAAGGCTGCAATGAAGAAACTCTGACAACACCACTTGACTCTGCACTGAGGTCAGCTGTGATGCCACTCTGCTACATGTGCTGCCAACACTGCTCAAAGTGTGTAATAATGGAGTAATAAAGGAATTACGTGATGAAGTCAGAGCCACTCTACTGAACAAAGTATGCAGTGACACCCTTTTGAAATTACTTTTTGAGTTCTGGAAAAAGTAAAAGGTTTCATGTTGACCCATTTTGGATAAGAGAAGCATTTTGACTGGTCAGTATTGGCCAGTGAAATCAATAAAACCAATATCTCATTCTGGCTGCGCTGTTAACACAGGTTCAATCCTGGCTTACTTCAATTTGGACAAGATTTCCATAAAAAGCCAGTGACAGCATTAACTTGCATGCAAGTGAGTTGATGACAGGGTGACTGCCGTGTTTGGCCAACTGCCCATGAAAGCATTCTGCAGAGTGTGGGAAAAATAAGATTGCTAATTGTGTCACTGTGATCTAAACTTGGAAGCAAATCCTCTTTATGAGGCTGCTGAGATTTATTTTGAGCCTCAATGAACTCTTTCAGGTGTTTCTATTACGTAGACTGACTGTACACTTTGTTTATATTTTGCATACAGTGAATTTTCAGGACGAAATAAGACCCCTTGAAGATTTGTGCTGTACCTGGAAAATGACTGCAGCATTTTAAAGAAGTCCTATCTGTAGCCGCACAACTGCTGTGGCATGCCAAGTCTGAACAGACTGTCTGCTGTGAATTAGTGCTTGTTATCTGCTAAAGATGGGGCCGAGATGTTCAAGGGATCAGCTGTGCTCAGACATTATGTTCATTTACAATCAGGGTTCTGCTCATTGATCCAGGCCATCATGCCGCAGGTCTCCCTAAAGATGGCAAAATGTTACCCCCACGAATACTCCTCAAATTCAGTCAAAGAACACACGACGGCTTTTGTATACAGCTTTTCTACAGTCACAAGAACTGAGACTGGGGAGAGAAAGCTGCATGTGTGGGTAAGGAATGCAATAAAAATAGCGGCTGTGCTTTCTGCCTCTAACCATGAAAAAGGAAAGCTGCTGCTTTTCAGAAGCTTGAGTCATTGTCCACAGCGTGTGGAGGATTTGTTTTGTCATGCCCCGAGAAACACGTCACCTTAGATGGGTTTACATCACCTGAACTAAATCCTAATGGGTGCAGTCCTGTGATGCAAGTACAGGATGTGTTTTTCATGCTGATTGAAATGTTGCATCTAGAGCTCTGTGGGATGACGGTGAAGGTGGAGGCGGGAAGGTTATTTCGGGGCTCTGGGCTTTCACACAATAACACACCAAACGCGCTCCTCTTGAGATGTCTGAGCCTGGCCTCTGCTAAACATGCTGGCCTAGCCTAGCCTCATTCAGGAGCTTAGTATTGTAAATTATCCGGATTAACCAGCTTTCAGACCCCCTGCCCTGCCGCTTTAGGTTTCTTTCCCATTAAGTAATGAGCTAAGATATTTGTAGTCTGTGCTTTGATCATGTACGCTGAAGTCACAGTGATAACAGCAGAAATTATATAAAGATTTTCAAGCATTAGTTCAGGAATTGCTCACCTGGCCAAGAAGCTGAGGGGGCATTGTTACCTTTAGGCATGGAACACAATGGGTTTTACTGCCAGCAGTCATCTCATCAACTGTAAACTTCCTCCTAGCGATTTTATCATTAGTAAACTAAAGCAAAAAAAGAAAATAGAGCACAGAATATTTAAACATGTCAGGGAATATACCCACCATTCTCAAGAGCCCCCTTCCACATAGTCTGGAATAAAGACTTGAAATGGTCCCAGTTAATAAGAAGTTGAGCATTTAACCTCCATGAAGACTGCAGATTATATGGCTTTGCTGTAACGTTTTCCTGAGCTATTAAAGCTATTAAGCTTTTAACAGTAGTGGCTGATGCCTAAAACAATATATTGAAAATACAAATTTCCTGAAACTTTTGGACTGACAGGGTGTTAATTAAGGCCTGGAATAATTTACCAACAACTGTACTGATGGCAAAAAGCTCACAGCCCAACTCTACTAGACTCACAGAGCAATTGATACCTATACAAGTCATTATGCCTCAGTATGTTGTTTTTTCCTGTGTTATTGACATAATGTGATATTCAAAAGGTTTAAACCTATTTAGGATTTTATGAACAGTTTCACAAATTTTGACTGACAGGCGGGAGCTAACACTGCAGGTTCCTGTTACATGTATACCTAAAATGTATATGTAAGCATGTGCGTGTAGGACTGTATAATGCCAAATTATGCCAAATTTTGGCTAATCACCTTGTTTGTGCTAAAATGCTATTTTTATGCCTGTCAAACGGTGTTATCGTTGGCATTTTTAGATTCAGCTAGGGAAGTGGCAACAAATTAGGTGTTTTTGTGGCAGGCTGCTAGTAAGAAAGTGCCTAAAATTGGTTCTTTGCTAAGTTCTTTGTCATGTGTAGCACAGCACTAGTTCATCCCTTGAGTTAGGTGCCTTTTTTATGATTGAATGACTCATAGGACACTGTTAAGTTTTAACTAACAATGAACTGGAGTGAAAATGAGTGAAAAAGCAGTCAGTGTCCAAAAAAAGACCTTCAGCAAGCAAAATATAAAGAAATGAGGGGTGACTCAAGACTTTTGCTGACTTTTTCAGGACCCTGGTAGGGACAGCAGTGGTTTATTAGCGGTCTCCTGCATTTAGTTATACCTCAGTTGTGGTTTCATAAATCCAAGGGCTCAGTGACAGATTTATAGTGTCAGGCTTGTTGATGCTTGCCTTCTAAGCTCATTTCCTGACACTAGCAGAGCAGGAGGGGAAAACTGGTGAGGTTTTCATTTATAATAATAACATCAATGATAATAAAACACCAAAGTGCAACTAAGTCTGAGCTTTGCTGTGAAGCAGCATTATGTAACTGCAGGACAGCATATAGCTCACAGCCAGAGCTCAGACAGCATGCTCATCTGCGAGGCTCTGTTTGGGATTTTGATTGAGTGGAAGCGGAAGATTTTTGTTGGTTGAGATGTCACTATATATACACATGCTGAGTGTTTTTTAAGAATGCTCTCTGCATTTCTGAGTCACTGTTTTTGTTTGCTGGTGCCCTTGTCTGGTTAGCTGGCCAAATATAGATGACACGACAGCTCAGGAGGATGCTTAAAAGGGCCTATTTTGAGCTTTCTAAAACATCAATTTCAACGCCAGAATTCCACATTTGTTCCTTAGAATCAAAGTGCAAGAGCTTCTTACTAGAATGTCTACTTAAAAAAAAAACAAAAAATCACCATATGTAAGGTCAGTCTGTTTCTTTTATAGCCTCTAAGAAGGAGAAAGCAAAGCATGCAACAAGCCCTGCTGTGTTCAGAATAACTATCTCTCAGTATCCTCAAATTCAGGGTCACATTTGATCAAACTAATGAGTTTATAAATTGACACCAGCAGCTAATGTCAGGAAGAGGAAGTCGGGTTGGATCAAAGGAGGCCTAAAGTGCCTTCCAGTACTTCCAGGACTGTGCTTTACCCTCAGATGATACTAGCTGCTTTCAGTGTGAAATGATCCTCTGTGCTCTTTAACTAAGTCCCAGTCAGTACATCAAATGGGGAAACAGATATCCTTCAGCGCAAACAAACTCTGGTTGTAGATTAACTCACCTTTTACCAGAACTGCTGATAATGGTGCGACCTCTGCTCACAGGAGGAGTGTTGAGTGTGGCGGATACCCGATATGAAGACATTAAGCCATGGTTTAGAAACACGAACGATCATAAATGGATGACAAATGCATAACAAAACTAAGGGTTGGGTTAGACTGTAAAAAGACCATTTCACATAATGTGGTGTTTGGCCTCACTGGAGAAAAGTGTTAAAAGTTGTATGTCTTAGAACTTCCATTTAAATATCTGCATAATCACACATTTTCCGACAGTTACTCCAAGAAGGCTTTCATATTGTTTCATTCATTTGTTCAGTTGTTATATTGCTCCCAGTCTTGGCCAGGAGTCCAGGACTCCTTGTAAAAGAGATTTTAAATCTCAATGAGATGATTTTTTTAAAAAAATGTATTTTATATAAAAAAAAGTGATGTAAACAGTTACACAGTTTAAGTTGAAAAGAGCTTCAGAGAGATGTTCAGACCCTCATATTCTTCAATTGCTGCTTGAAATCAGGACTTCTACAAAATGTGCTTTTATCTGCTGGTAGTTTCTGGTAGCTGTTTGTAGTTGTTTTCTTGTAGATTTAATTTTTTAAAACTGTGACGATAACACGGGTCAGTCCATATGTCCGTGTCAGTGCTGTGAATATCTCTCCAAATACCTTGAGGCCGTTCAAGGTTCACATGAACTCAAGGATGAACTGACTAGATCGGGCAGCAAAGGGTCAATGCCGCTGTGACCTCACAGAACATATTTGGGTATAACTCATCATAAAATGTGACCATAAATCAGATTTACCCAGATTTACAAGATACATTTGCAAACTTAACCACCGCCATTAAAGTGGGCCCATTCTCTCTTTTTTCTTATTCTGTTGCAAATATATGGGCAGCACAGTGGTGTGGTGGTTAGCACTGTCGCCTCACAGTAAGAAGGTCCTGGGACCTTTTTGGCTCGAGTTTGCATGTTCTCTCTGTGTCTACATGTGTTCTCTTCAGGTACTACCCGTTCCTCTCGCAGTCCAAAAACATGGATGGGGTTAGGCTAATTGGTGATTCAAAATTGAGGTGTGAATCTGAGTGTGAATATCTGTCTCTATGTTAGAAAGATGCTTGAGTAGCTATTATTCTAAGGTAACACAGTGGTCCAAATGTATTATTGTATTATTGTGGGGTTTTACCTTGCAATATGAAGTGCCTTGAAGCGACTGTTGCTGTGATTTGGTGATATATAAATCAAATTGAATTCATTTACACTTTTGAGTTTGGGAATGTTGTTTGCATGTACCCTCTAAAATGTGGCACTTGTTGCCTTCAGTAGTTTTTCCTGTATTGTAGTATATACTTAGAAAGTATTTGCTTATTTTTTATTTTTACTAGAAATATATAGCTGCGGACAAGCAATGAGGAAATCATAATTTAACCTGATATCCAGAGGTCAGCTGCTGAGTGGTGATCATTCTATTTCAGTGCAATGGTCTGCTGTTAAAGATTCCTGATATTCATGTGGATTGCTTTATCACCTCCCTAAACAGAGGACCCCCCCCCTCTCTTAAGGTATTATCAGTTATTTTGACCTGTGATTAACTCAAACCTAAATATGGAGTTGGAAATTACCAAAATAGGTCATCTATCAATGTTAAAGAGGACCATGTTAATTTAATTTTGATCGGTTGGAAAATATTATCAGCCAATATTGGCTAGTATAGCATAAGAACTACAAATATGTTTGACAGGTATATTGGTGTTCACCAATAGTAAAATTCTGGGCTGATACCAATTTTAACAATAACTATTTGGCTTTTTTATTTGGCCTTTTGTTTCCAGAACACAAAGAAATGTTTGTAATAAAAAATATCTGAGCTGAGCTGATAAGATTTTTCAGTCTGTATCAGAATGAGGAACTAGCTGAACCTGTTTATGCTCGTATTAGCTAAATCAGCTGTTGCATGTGGATGTATAAATATCCAATTTTTATTGACCCAATCCTGGGAATTCCTTCAGGGGTTGGTGGTTGTTTAAATGTGGATGACATTTGTAACTGTGGCCTTAATGTTCCTAAGTCTTAATGAGATTCCCCTCTTTTGCTCTCTCATACTGTGGCATTCGTCTGCAGTGGCTCTGCAAATCATGTGATCTAAAATGGACACACACTGTTACCCAGTTTGCTGGGTTAGGTCAGGCCAGTCTTTGGCAAAAGAGCTGTAATGAGCACTTGTATCTGTCAGAACACGAGTGTCAGTACTGTATGTGGGTCAGACCCTGTGGGCAAGGCTTTTTTTTTTTTTTTTTTAACATTACTGTGTCAAAAGGCACCACAATCTGTAATGAAATATTGATTTTTGGCTACAGATGTTTCTGTCTCTGCATCATGTCACTGGAGGCATCTTTGCTGTTCATCTGTCTTTACTTTGCATTGGTGATAGTTCCGTGGTGAACAATATGAACAATAATAGAGTACATTATGGCCAAATTGTCTTTAAAGAGCACATGTTGATGATGTTTTCATACAATGCAATTATCATTTAGGAAATTGCTTCCATTGTAACCATGTATTTTTTCACATGTTTGCAAGGAACGGTAACAAAATAGCCAGCTAAGTTCAGATTGCACAGTAACATAAAAAGATGACAGATGATTATTGATTTCACATACCTCTTTAAGTTTGCATAGTTTCTAAAAATCTATCACCACTGCAGTTTTAAGCTGGCTCAGGTCTTGGGGCATATGACAAAGCTACCAGCACTAGCACTAATTTTTCTGTTTATAAAGCGATTCCCATCAAAATAAAACTAGTCCACTGGGTCTTCGGTTTTTCAGATGCCAGGAGTGTGTGAAGACATTGGGGGGGGGGGGGGGTTCTCTTGCAACCAACAGCAGAACGTGTGGTGTGCTCTACTCAAGGCTTACTCATTTTTAGGGTTAAATTAGGAAAAGTGGCATTGATAAGTAATAGAGGAAAAGCCTCGACTGTCAACATGAAGTTTCAGGCAGTTCAGCAGCAGGCTGAACTCCTTTTGCACTTTGCAGACCTTTTGAATGCACAACAAAAGCTTATAAAATATTTAAGAAAAACCGCAAAAGGCAGAATATTGCTTATGCAAAGGTCAAACATATGGCCTGCTAAGCAGGCTTCAGGAGCTTGTATACAGTTTTAAAGCAAGTGCTTCCATTTTCATTCCAGCATCTGACTCAGTGTATGTCACTGCCTGGACAAGTGGAATTGATAAGCTGATTCTTAGCATCCTGCTGTGTTTAGACAGCAGCAAAGGACTGCAGGACTGCAGGGTTAGACCTACACATCTGAGTCCAGACTGATGGCCACACTCAGGACGCCTGCAGTCCAAGCTTCACAACATCATCTCATCTGTGCCTGTAGATGGGATTAAGCTATTTTTTAAACTACAGTAGATATCTTAGGTATAGCTATAATATTTATATTTACAGTACCAGTCAAAAGTTTGGACACACTTATGAATGTGTCCAAACTTTTGACTGGTACTGTATATACTAACTGGATACACATAGTCTTTACTATTGAACATTTGTCTTCAATTCTTTTCCGCAACTCTGAGTTTTCTCACGTTTACCTCTTCTATAAATAGATATAAAAGTGAGAGACTGTGGTTGAAGATGCAGTTAACACTGAACTTTTTTTTTTTTTTTTTTTTTTTACTGGAAGCTGTCTCGACAGCATGACACATCTTTTAAGTTCTCCTCTTTTCACAGGAGGGTTGCCAGACTTTTAAATTGCTATGTTTGAGCTCGCCCAACTGTCAACAAAACCCAACTCACTCTTCAATACATCTGAGGTGAATTTACAAAGTAACAAGCTAAAACCTGGATTATGACAGAAACCATAATCATGATTATTTTGGATAAGTATAATTTTAACTATTTAACACAGTTATTTCTTAACAAAAACATCTTTTTTTTTTAAATTCAGGCTTTGTGGTTTTATATGGGTTTCCTTTGACCTTTGAATGTAACCTAAATCAAATGAAAAACCAATAAATAAATGGGGGAACAAGATGGTTGTGGGGCAGAACACAGGGTGATTTAGTAGAAATGCCCACAGAATATAAACCAGTTCATATTCTGTAGTTAGGCCCAGGCTAGGTGTGTTTAACTATAAAACCCCCTCATGAGGCAGCTGCTGGTCCCTGCTGACCTGCAGCTCCACTGCAGGATGTTTGTGTAGCAATAAGAGACCTAGGTAACGGCAGGCTTGTGTGCCTTGGCTGACCTGCTCGACAGCTACACAGAGAGCTTAGGAGTGCTGACACCAACCCAAACCTCAGGCCACTGCAGAAAGCAACTGATATGAGAAACCCTTGGAAATCCAAAGAAAAAAGCAGCTGCTACCCTTAATGGTCTTGTGCTGATTTACCTTTCAAAACCTTTTATGACTCTTACCTCCTCTGTGTATATCTTTTTGATCATCTTAGCGTGAGCTAAACTAAACGCTGAGTTTGGACTTTAAAGGGGAGGGGAAAAGGCACTGCTGTAAAGGAAAGAGATTGGGTGCACTTAATTTACAACACAAAAGCTTAATTTACAGTGCAATTCAGTTTTATTTATATAGTGCCAACTCACAACATCAGTTGCCTTAAGGTGCTTTATATTGTAAGGTAAAAACTCTACAGTAATACAGAGAAAACCCCAACAATCAGATGACACCCACCCCCCATATGCAAGCACTTGGCAACAGTAGGGGAAGAAAAACTCCCCTTTAACAGGAAGAAACCTCCTGCAGAACCAGGCTCAAGGACGGAAAGCCATCTGCCACCACCGGTTGGGGGTGAGGGGAGAGAAACAGGACAAACAGCATGCCGTGGAAAAACAAGCCAGAGAAGGCCGTGTTCTGCTGGTCTGCTGGAAACTTTTTCCACTATTGTTTTCAAAACAACGTGTACAGTAACGTGTAGGGATTACAGTGTTTCAAAAATTAACGCCATTCATGCGGAACCGAGAGAGATGTTGAAAGCGCTGTAGTTTGCATGCCAGGAAACGAATTGCAGCCATAGTACCATGTTGTGGTCAAAAGTATTGAGCACTGCACTGAGCACAGAGGTAAGTCCACTGTCAGAGGCAGAAGGAAGATCATTTGTAGCCTTCACTAATGCAGTTTGTGTCCTGTGATGAATTCAGAATCCTCACTGTGGTCTGTAGGCCTGTGGTATGTAGCTCATTAATAGAGATAGGACCAAATTTAATATCATAGGACTTCTTTGAGCAGTCTTGTAGGAATGGGGTCTAATGGTTTGGAGGAAGTAACTATTGAAATATTTCAGAAAGATAAATCAGGGAGAGAGTCTAAATAAATAACAGTAATGTTGACCGTAGCTGTACATAAGAGATGGTTATGAATATTTTTTTTCCTCTAATGATTAAAATTTTACAAGAAAAAAATAATTTGTGGGTTTCCTCCCAGTGTCCAAAGACATGCATGTTGGGTAAATTAGAGATTTAAAATTTTGGTATGGATGTGAGTTTGACTTACTGCTAGAATGTATAGAATAAAGTGCTTTATGAATATGTAGTTAAATGTCACAGTCTAAAGGACGTTGAGTGGTCAGTACGATTTGAAAAGTGCTAGAAAAATGGGACCACATTACATTAAAAAAGTAATTGTTTCATCTTTTTGTTTTGTTTTTGTAATTGTGTAGCTCTGCTACAACAGGTTAGTTTGTTCCAGTTTGAATTTCAATTAATCAGCATTCTACCTGCACATAGCATCATCGTCTCAGGCTACAGGATGCTAGTATTTTTTGTTTTTGTTTGTTTTTTTGTTTTTTTTTTTAAGGATTGCACGCAAGCACATCTTGTTGCTTGCATATCTAGAATCCATCACTTCGCTGAACTTTTAACATAAAACCTCCCACATGACAGACAAAATGACATCCTTGACATGTGACCGGTTAAGACGTTAAACCAGTGAATTTTGCTACATTTTGACTATGTCAATATGAAGAACTTCTCATTCTAAGCATTACTGTAGGGTTTGAGTGGAATATTTCAGTGCCCTGTGACTTATATTCATTTAAACAAACTATCTGGAACCTTTGACTGTATTATGTACACCATATTTATTGTTTGACTACACTTCATGTCACTTATCCACTATAATGAAAATGAACAATCTAAATTGTTGGAGATTCCATCTTAGAATGTTTCTAGCATCTTGTCTGGGCCATTTTCACTCATAAATATTTGGACATGTTCAAACAGATGCAGGTATGAGCTAAGATAGTGAAGGGGAGCGCTCTATTGCATAACACCCTTTCAGGATTTGGTTGCTCAACCAGAAAAGCAACTAAACTTGTTGTAGTGTACTTCCTTTTTTTTATTTTACTAAACCTCGTGGGTGATTGAACTTGCAATCAGTTTCCCCGTTACAGAGAGGATGCTTGCCCCTGCTCTGATTCGACACAGCAGCTGCCAGTGCGGCAGCAGCAGAATGGGGTTAAGCTTTGTCACCCATGTTATACTGACCTACTTAGCATGCAGATCTGATGCAGAGCGGCTTGGCCAGCACAGGGCCATGAAAGTACATCAAAACAATAACAAACCCCTCCTTCCAGGCACAGAAGAGAAAGAGAGGGTCTTCTTAATCTCGCAAGCAGGGGCATTGAGACACAGCATAAACAATCAAGGCCTAGTCCAAATCTATGGGGTCCTATAGGTCATATATTGGTGAGGGGAAGCCAGGGCTTCAAGCACACATACAGTATCTCAGTCCAAAATGTAAATAGTCATAGCTTGCTGGATTCTAATCTGATTTTGAGAAGATTTATTACAAATGTGCTTAGTTGCAGAATACTTGGTTAAATTAAGTAAATATATAGGTTTTTATACCAAGAGACAAGAGAAATGTAGCAACATGAATACACAGTAGACTAGCAGAAGGGATACACGCCTGTGAAATACCACTTCAGCATCGAATCATTAAAAAATGGCTCACCTCTCAGTTGCAGTAATAAGACCGATTTTGTCTTCTGAGTAACCACTTTCAAAAGATTATGACCACAAAGTAAAAACCTGTGATCATTGTAACCAAAATGAGTATACCCATGGTTTCCTATGATTCTAACAGATGAACGTGGTCATAAAATGTGCAGTATTTTCTCATTTTTGATTGTTTTTTTTAAAAAATCCACACCATGAATCCACAAGACGTTTGTTAGAGCAATTAAAAGATCTGGCTAGGAATCAGTGGAAATGCGAAACACTGGCTGATGGGAAGACTCCCAGTTTGTAGCAGAGGAATATTCTAGTATGATCGTGATCCAAATATAAAGATATGAATCTAGCAGAACTCTTTTGGGCAGGCTTTTTCCTGCATGCTAAAATGTTAGTACACCTAAGGAAAATTTTAGGACTTAATATATAATCACAAGGACTGTAATATAAATATCTTAACTAGATTCTTCCCTTTTTTTTAAATTGACAGAACTGACAAACTGAATCGACTTCTGATAATCTCTCAACATCTAGCAGATTTTCTGTTAAAAAGTTTTTTATTTCCAACTAAGTGAAAATTCTTTATGAAGGGCTGGAGGTCAACCAGCTCTTTGCCTTGACTATCTGCAGACCTATTGTTTACTGCCTTTGAGGTATTTTAGAGATAAAGAGAGCAACACAGTCCCACCTGCAAAGAGCAGGTAAATGGCAGATGGCTGATTATCATTTAGACATTTTAAATTTGTGCAACACTGGTATCCTGCAGAGAAAGATTGTGCCTGCCATCAAGAATGACACTTGACATGCAAACTACACAAAGAAAATAGTAGTTCTTTCTAATGGCCAACAGGAAGGACTCTGATCGCAAGACTTGCATTGACTGCAGTCCTGATAAGTGAATGGACTTACTCAAATACAACACTCATTTTGTAATTTATGGTCCCATTGGAGTCAGAAAGGAGGATAAAGCAGGGTACATTTTACTGCATGATTGATGAGTTGCTACCATATTAACATGGAGATCAGGGTAGCAGTTTTATGGTATGTGCTGAGAGTGCTCGAATCATCGTCTGCTTTTCCAGCCATGGGCCTGGTGGTTTTGCACATTAGACAGCACAGCCCTTAATAAATGAGCCTTTATTTCGAGTTGCTCACAGAGGAAGGCTCGCTAGAAACTGATGACAGATTGTGTTGCATTGCTACAGGTCAGTGTGTGACTGCCAGCCAGCTGGAGCAGAAAACATGGTGCCACTTTAAAGGAAAAATACACCATGTTAGATGATATTCCGGCTTCTGTCCCTTGTAGTATTTGTTACATTACAGCTGGCTATTCTAAACATCCTTCAGATGTTTTGGTATTTTTTCAGGCAGCCGCATGCTGTGTCGTGGTGCTTCTGAGATGTCTCTCTCTTATTTGTTCTTCCTCTTCATTGCTCTGATTAGAGAATATACAGGTATGATTAGCCAGAGGTTAAAGGTTGTATTTTGTACAAAGAAAAGTAGAGGAATCAAAGCCAGTGGACCATCTGGCCTTATTGGCAGGCTCCAAGTTGTATAAAAAGCCAGCTTTCACTCTGCTCTCAATCTCCAACAGATGCTCCAGTGAGGAGTGACTGTTAGTGTTTGGAGATAGAACATTATAAATTAGGTCTAGGGTTGTTTTCTGAGGGAAAAGGTTAATTGTTTGTCAAAGAAAAGTTCAGAATATAAAGAATAAAATAATGAGCTGTTTGACAACATGTGGCCTTAATTTGTCACATATAAGTACCCTAAACCAGAATCTCCTACATGATAATAAATACTTTTGCTATTAACATTTTCTTCGTTGCTTTTCTTCATGAATTACAGTACATTACAAGGACGTAGTCTGTTCAAATTGTGATATTAGACTTGTATGTATGTAGATGCTGCTTACTGAGGTAAATTGTATATTTAGATGTTCAACACACTGTGCAATCATCCTTTCTGTTTCACACAGTGGGAGCTTTTGGCAGAGACACAGTACAGTAAGTGAGTTCAGCCTTGCCACTTCATGTGTTTACACTTGTCTATTGTTGGTGCATATGACAATTTGTTTGCTTGTCACTCAAACCTTCAATTCAGGTTAGGCTAGGTGGCATGTTTTGTGTGCTCAATATTAATGGTGTAGAAGCTCCACCTGTTTTTGGCACAACCTGGCAGTGTGCCTGTTGGGCTTTGGAGCGCACCCACACACAAAGAAGTGAAGACTTTCTTTTCTTTCATCATTCGTGTTCCCAGCATACTTGAGCTACGTGCTTTAAAGTCCACAGTCTGATGGAGACCAGTTAAAACTGAAACTTTGGTTAAAAAACTCTAATTGTGCAGGGCAATAAATCAGCCATAGGCCATCAGTGCTGAAGAGATTCACGTCAGTTGCACAGCAGTGGCAAAGAGGCCAAGGACCACTCCCAGAGGTTGTCTTTTTCATCACGTCAGTGCTCCCTCTGTAATGAGACATTAATAAAATATGAAAATTATAGCCCAATTAGTGCATAATTTTCATAACTCTATGAAACAAGCAGCTTTAGTGCCCCCCCAACTTAAGACCCAGCTTTCTTCTGATTGGCTGCCTCTTGTAAACAGAACATGTGGGTGGGGCTTCTGTGTTCACAGAGCAGTGTTCCCAAAATGACCATATTAGAATATCTACTCTCACTGGGCCACATAGAGTAGAAAGAACTTTCTGAAAATGTACTTGTACATACACTGTCCTTATTATTTCAGATTTTGGCTGTTTTTCAAAATGAACATCCAATATGATAGAAAATAAGGTCCACATAATGATAATCCTTCCTTCACAGTGCAAGCTTCTCACAGCTTACTTTAACTGTTGCATTGATTTTACTTAAATATAAAAAGAAAGAGTGTGTGTGTGTGTGTGTGTGTGTGTGTGCGCGCGCGTATGTGCGTGGGACATTAGCAAAACTCTACGTATAGTTTGCCTTATACTTTTAGAGAAAAATGTATACAGTAAGCTGATGATGGTAGCAGGCAGAACAAAAAAAGTGAAGTAATGTAGATAAAATGAATGTGCAGTTAATTGGGCTAGAGTCAAAACTAATTTCTTTACATTTTCTTTAATTTTGCAATGAACAGATTATCTTTTCTTTATCTTTTTTTTTCTTCAGTGGCAGTTGGACATTATGTCTTTCACTTCCTTGTATTAGGGTCATGATGGAGCATTCTGGTATTTTTTATTAGTGGTGTGTGCGTGCGTGCGTGTGTGCGTGCGTGTGTGCGTGCGTGTGCGCGCGTGCGTGTGTTGTAGCCGTAGGAACGAGGACTGTTGATCTCCCAGCCTTGTCTTCAGCAGTGCCCACGCCTCACTGAGCATCGCCATGGGCCTCTTCATTTGCATTAAGTGCAGTTGTTTTAACAAAGCCTTGTGTGTGTGAAGACCCACGCACACACTTGTGGAAAGTGCTTTGAGTCACTCCTGATTTGTTTCAATTGTTTTGAAGTCATTGTCCCCAGATTACATTTCTGAGTCCATTGTCTGGCTTTAAGTGCTGATCGGGCTTGATTTAGCTTTGTACTCTTCCAAGGAAATTACCTTCTGTGTAAGTTGGATCAGAGAGGAAAATAAAATCTCTCCCTGACACTCACACTTCCCTCATGTATTAATGAGCATTTACTATTTTTAACAGTCACACAGGATGAGAGCACAGATCTGATCCATGAAAGACACATTAACAAGTGAAATAACTCAGTTGTGAGTATATTTTTACTGAAGAGCTCAAATGTAATTGGATTTAAGTTTGCAGGAGGATTCTTGGAGACATTAACCAATGAGATTTTCTCAGCTGAAAGCAATCATTCTCAGTTATGTAAAGCACATGAAGCCAATAAAAGCCTCTGCTCAGGCTGGGGTTTCATAACCTGACAGACACAAGATGTATAGGGCTGACACAGATCACAATATTCTGTAAAACCTCTGATATATCTGCTGTTAATATTTTAAAACACAGAGGGCTGCTTAAAAATTACAACCTCTATACCAACTGAGACAAAGACAGTCTGCTCTTTAACTTGTGTAGAAGCAACCATCTGCCCCCCAGTCTGAGTACCCTCTCATAAGTCTGTGTGACCACATGTCCAGCTTTGTGTTGTAATTTAATGTTTCTGGGCTGCATGAAGTTTGAGGGACCTGTGCTTAAAGATGAAACACAAGGTAAGACAGGAGCCGAGACCTCATCTTGTCCACCTGTCCAGATCACGACTGCACAGGCAGTGGAGGAGGATATTGATACATCGTGCATCTTTATACAGTATAGTCTGTGGTTTAAATAATTTTTCATTTGACATCAGTGCTTTTGTCATGGGTAACTCTGTTTTCAGTACCACTCTTAAAAACAGTGCATTTTGGGAGGTCTACTAATAAGCTAAGTGACCCAATTGCTGTAGGTTGCTGGATGTGGAGGGCAACTAATTGTTAAAACCTTAATACCACATTATAAAATAAATGTCAGCACATTCTGGACTGCACACATCAGTAACACACACACACACACACGCACACACACACACAGAGTTTCATTGGCATTGCCAGCATGGTGTTGTGTTCCATTAAAATGCTTTCTGCAACTGTATTCTGTCCACTGGGGTATTGATTTTTGTCTTCTGTTCTGTCCCCACAGCTCAGGGATATGCATGTGCAAATCAGGAGTGTATGGACCCAAGTGTGATGAGTGCCACCCGGGTTTCTTCCACTTCAGCAGCTCTGGCTGTCGGCCCTGCCAGTGTAACAACCACACCAACTACTGCCATCCGCAGTCTGGTGAGTCAACTGAGGACAAATGAAATGCTACAGTTAGAGGATTGCATTTTCATTATCACTCAAACCAAACCTTCTGCTTTGTTTTGTACCTTTTTATTATTCAGGATTGTCTGAGTCAGCTGTAACAGAGCCACAGTGGTTTAGTTAGTTAAAGCACTTTCCTTGTAAATCCTGCATCCATATCCACAATTTTGTGTATTTAGACAAACTGATTGCAACTAAATATGATTTATAGGTACTTTCCTTATTTCATTTGACTGGTAAGCTTTCACTCAAAATTCTGATCACTTCAATAACTTACTGTATGTTATTTATAATAACCAATACTGTATAAATAAAGTAATAAAAAATAAGCCTCATATGGAAAAGCTAAACCATTAACATGCTGCTGACAAGTTGAATGCATTAACAATGATAGCTCCATTACAATTGCATAATATTCAAGTGTTGTCCAATATATTTTTGTTTTTTGTTCACTGGTGATACTAATACTAATAATGACTGTTAATAATAATAATAATAATAATAACAGACAACGTGTATTTGGACCTGGAACTGATATTCATTAGCATATTACTTCATAAATAAACTGTTGGAAACAGTGAAAACCCAGAAAGCCTTTGGGCTTTCTTTCTAAACCCCTGACAATGACAACACCAGTCTGTTCAAGCCTGGAATGAAAGAAGCAGCTGTATCTGCCCCTTTGTCACCATGCAATCTCTTTACAAATGGACAGTGTATAAGAAAGGCAACGCCTAAGGGTCCAGTCTTTGCCGATTAAATACTCATAAAAAGCCCTATAAATTCTAATGTTGAATTTGTACAGTGTACACTGAAAATAGTCTGCTGAGTTTAATGACTCTTTGGCAGCACACAAACCCTCCAGTTCCTCAAAGTAAATATTTACTGTAGAACCACAAACAGAAAAGGGTAAAAGCAGCTTTCCCCATTGGTCTCAGCAACTAGAGAAGCAAGTTTAAACACTAGGGTGTAGTTTCCAGTCTGGTTTGTGTGTCCTTGAAGGTGCATTTATCCCCCTTTGTGCGTTCCTCATATGTAAAGGAGGATTGCTGCTCACCTCCCAGCAGTCAGGCTTTGAGAATTAGAAAATCACTGGCGAGTGACAACCCTGAAAAGGAGGAACTGCAGAGGGGGACAGTGTGTGTGTGGGGTGTGTGTGTGTGTGTGTGTGTGTGTAGCAGTTTTATACGCCATATGTCTTTTCATTATAATGCAGGGGCAGATGGAGCTCTGCAGCCTTCACTTGGGCTCAGTGTTCATAGTGCTGTGGATTACCATAGCTCAGGTTTGACAGCTCCCTTTAAAGACTGACCCTGGCCTCTCCCTGGGGCTGCTCACACAGGAACTCCTTGCGCAAATGCAAATTAGGCAGTAGCCCAAACCGCTGTCTTAGACAAACACAACAGGGATGCATTGTCATTTTCAACAGGATAGGCAGTTCAGCCAACTCAATGTTTTCAACTGTAAAAGTATCTAATGCAGAAATAAATTAAGATTTTCAGCAACAATATTTTTCACTAGAGATGCCTTTGAACCTTAAAACCATATCTTCACATTCTAATCTGCATTAATTTAACAGAATAAATGCTGCTTTTAACTCGGTGTCTCTTTACTTAAAGAAGAACATAACATAAAACATAATTTGTCAAAAGTTGTGTTAAAGCTGGCACTTGTACTCGAATAGCCACTCTTTGGTAGTAAACCACTTTTTGGCCAGTAATGTAACCTCTGTGCGATGATGCCTGCATTTCACCACTCATGGCTGAAATCCCTGCTACACAAAGATATAGCATCAGGCTGCAGGCAGTTTGAATCACATCTACGTAACCTTTTTCAGAGATCATAGAGGCAAAACAGCTCAAAAACATGCAGAGTCTCAACTCCAAACATCACAACAGCAGCAAGAATGACGGTGTCTTTAATCTGGGATTTTTTTTTTTTTAATGAAGCTCTGAAACAAAAGGTAGGTTGTGATGAGGGGAGGGAAATATGCAGTCATGCTAAATTCATTTCATGCAAAATGTCCAAATTAGCCAACTTCTTGCATGATATGGAAGAAGGGCAATCAGGTGTCTAATTGAGCACGTTTGCAACAAGTGATTTACAGACTGGTTTCAGATGTTAGCAGGGCAATATTTCAACTCTGAAAAGAAAGTCTGCATGTAATCTGTAAAGCTGTTTGATTTATTGATTTTTTTCTGCTGCTGAAATGCTTCCTTTTTGGGAAAAAAATATTTAATTTTTCAGTTCTACATGTGAGCAATGTCTGTCTCTCCCCTGGACTTTACCCAGTAGCCTAAGAGGAGGCCTGCTTGTTCCCCCGCACCTGTAGTTTCTACTGCTCTGCTGTTCACCCTGCTATCCATTCGACTGATTTGGATATATTGCAAGCCTTGTGAACATAATAGGATTACATATAAGGAATCACTCACTCCAGGACTGGTATGTTGCAATTATGTAACAGCCCAGGGTGTTGCCTTTGACTGTAATATAACCTCAACATACCTCAGCCCAAACCATCGCTTTTACTGAATGGTTCCCAAGTATGGTAACACAAAAGTTAAAGACACATTACAGTCACAACCATTCCTATTTACATGTTCACAGCATTCCAAAAGCATTGTTCTTAGGCCTATCTGGCTGCCTGCATGTAGTGCAAGGTGACTGATTTCCAGTCTACTAGATTATATTATTTTAAATCTTTTTAACTAAAGCATTATTTCACTATTACTTTATATTATTTGGAACTCTTCCATAAACTGCATTAAGCCAGTTAGCTTTAATAGACAGACCAAATGGCTGGTGACCATCATCCCCTTTTTCCATTCTTTGCAGAGCTTCAAAGCACAGGCTTTTAGGCTGCCCTTATTCTGAAAACTGACAGGATTATCGATGCCATTTGTGTGTCATTCCTTCATCTGCTCTGTGAAACTTGATGCAGCTTCCACCAGAAATCAACCCGGCGCTATTTTGAGGGAAACCACTTCTGGAACATGCTGCTGCACTTTTGGTGGAATTGCAAACGTTGTCTTGATTGGGCTCATTGTTTTTTCTTTGTCATCACACACATTATATATTTTAGAATGTGGTTAAGTGGGCCAACCCAAGGTAGTGCTAACCTAATAGAGTAAGTCAGTCTGCTTCTACAGATCCATTAGGTATTTCCTGATAGAGACATTAAAGGCAGAAAAACAAACAAAAAATAATAGTGGTGATAATTCACATTAGGCATCAATCAAATGTAATATAACAGCAGTATGGCTAAATATGAAATGACAATGACAATAAACAATTTTCAGCTATAAAATCAAATTTGGTTCCTATAAGAGTAGTTAAGTGTTGGAGATTATGTAAAAAAAAAAAAAAATATATATATATATATATATATATATATATATATATATATTTATATATTTATTTATAAAGAGATTCACTTTACTGCTATGTGTGTCAATAAACCCAAATTCACTCAGTTGTAGGGCTTTATACACTGTGTTGCGCTAGTAGTTATTCCTTATTTATAAAAAGCCAAATACAATACATCAGTTCAGCATTATTCTGTGTTCATTTTTTATTTTAGGGGTCCTTGAGAGTCAAGCATGCACTTCAACTGGTAGCAGCAAAGTCTGGTCGGACTCTGATCTTTATTCAATTTTTATTTTTATGGTATTTTTATTTATTTTTATTTTTCTCAACTACTGATGGATAATTCTGTGTGGAGAAGATTTTACTCAAAAGAAGAGCTCTTTTGCACTGAAATTGAGCAAATCTGGAAGCTACCGCCCTATTCCAGCTGAGATAAAGAGGTGTTTTTGCAGTTGCTGTGCTGGTGCAAACGTGAAGGCTTGGAAGTGGAATATAAGCCCTTTCTGCAACAGTCATCACTGGAATGCCTAACAGAAGCCATGTGGAGAGGTGTAAGACTCGGAAAAAATGCACCGCTGAAGTTCCATGTGACGCCCATCCTGAACAACTCCGATCACCCACTTTATAACATCTTTATGGAATGAAAAAACATCAGGACTGGAAGACTCCTTTTTCTCTGTTTCACAACAGACAGATACAGAAAATCATTTGTACCCACAGCCATCAAGCTTTTCAGTTCTCATACAAATAGCAGATGATCTATGTCAGACATATGAATTTCCCTCTGGGATCAGTAAAGTTATTCTTAGATTATTTTTTAAATAGTGTTGGAATATATTGTTATATAACAAACTACTCTCATTTTCTGTCGTAAGCAGATCAAGAAAGAATAACAGCTAATCATGTGATCTTTGCTCTATCCTCCAGGAGTGTGTCTGAACTGCGAAGGCAACACCCAGGGAGCTAACTGTGAAGACTGCAAGCCTGGTTTTCACCGCAGCCCCAGAGCTGCCCTGACCGAAGCCTGTGTGCCGTGCCCCTGCTCCAACTCCACCTCTTCTGGCACCTGTCACACCGGTCAGTACTTGTTCATACGCCAGGCATTCAGCTCTCACCCAATGGCTTGTTGCAGTGATTAGGCAGATTCTGGCCTGACTGGCTTTATATAAACCATTAATCCTGGGATTTCTGACATAAAAACCTGACAGTGATGATGACTTAGAAAGCATTTTCCACCTTCAAGTTGTGTTAGAGCTGCACTGGAAATAACTCTGTATGACATCTACTGCTGCCTGGTTATCCAAACTAAAAAGAGAAATGCAGTCAAAGGGAGATGGGATGAAAAAGAAAAAAGCTGACATCAGAAAAACTATGTGGGCAAGAAACCAGCAGCCAAAAGGTGGATAACCTAAAAGGCAAGGCACATATAATGCCACGTGTCACAGTACTCCATACACACTTTCAGTTTGTTGGCGCTATTGTTTGTAGATAATATATATATATATATATATATATATATATATATATATATAATATCACCACTGGCTGGCTGGCAATTCTCTAAAGGTTCAGTATGTTTGGTCCAAGCCAAGCGTACATCATAGATGCTGGGAGTTGATGATACCTTGGTGAATGGTCCTTGGAACTGTTGCTGGAACTTGTTTTATTTTCTTTACCTGCTAGAACTGTGTTCACTAAACTACATGATTTCCATCTTCAGGGAAAATCATGTAGTGCATTTACAACACAGATTTGTTTGTGTAATTTCTCAGTGACACTAGAGTAGAAAAAAGATTGCAACCCCTTGTGACAAGTAAAAATCAGTGTTTGGTGATTAAATTACTTTTTAAAATTTTTTAAATTTTGCATTCGACAACAAATTGCAGGTAGCTAATGCGACCTAATGTGCTCCCATTAGGCACAAGTTACCTAATGGGAGGCAACCTGACTGCCAACTTGGACTTGCAATCAGTCTCAGAACAGATTGGTGAAGGTTTGCAAATAGTTTATCTAATTTATAAATGCAGACAGATTGCAAATATGTTGCAATCAATCTGTCAGTCTGCGATGTGTGCAATTCCTTTGCAACACGTGCTCTTTGCAAAATGGGAACTCAACTCAGCTGGTTGCCAACTGGTTGCATTATGGTTATATTCCTTTACAAATGCAAGGAGCATCTGTGTCATTTTGCTGTTAAAACACCAGCCTGTAGCAACTACGTCACAATTTGTGGAGGAATTTCTGTTTTAAATCAGTGAGGTTCTGGCTGGACTCTGAAGTACTCTGTAAGTAGTTCATGTGAATTTCTGTGTAGGTAGATGGCAACAGATTAGGAATTTTCAATGATTTATCCCAGTTAATCATGTATTATCACAAAAAGATTGCATGTAATTGCCAACTTTATGCCATTCAGTTGCAAGCTGAAAGCAGCTGATAGCAGACCAACTGTCTTATTGCTGTTCTATTCTGTCTTGACACACCAAAGTTCCTATGAAGATGGCAACTGAATACGAGTTGTCGCTGACCTGTCATTTTAAAGGCAACGGGACTGTAAGCTCATTGCATCATTTTACTAATTAGCCTAATTATTTGTGCGATGTTTCGCCAAGTGTTTATTATTTTAAATGGATTTTAAATTTAGCATTATAACACCTTGGCCCATTACAACATTTCTTAAAAACATTTTCTTAAATTTTGCTGGCATCAAATTCAAAATTAATGCAGACTTTTTCAAATACGGATGCAATTTATTAGTTACAACATTAGATGGTGATGTTTTTGTACTATTTTGAATGAAATGTGGAATTTAAACAACTTGCAAAAACAGCTTTTTTTGGAAATGGATTATCAATTATTTGCTTTAAGTCTTTCTGATCATTTTCAGAATAATCGTCTGCTTTCATGAATAATCTTCCAACAATCTGGAACTGTAAAGCAGAGTCCTTTTGATGTTTGTTTCCAGACAAAGATCAGCACTGTCCCTTCCATACTGATCCTACTTCTTTCACTTCAGGCTGCTGCTGCCCTACTTGCATAACCTAGCCAGAGGTCTCTGTGGGGTTGACATCTGAGTTGAACTACAGTCCCTGTTATATTCTCAGACTACCTCAATTCCTCAATTCTCCCTTAAATTTCATTGCAATGCAGCAGCTTAACAAACTGTGAAGAGAAGCATCTGGGCAACAACAGTATTTGAAGTACTAAAAGAGTATATTGCATGACAAGAAAATGTTTTCCATATCAATGCACAATCACCCTGTGTGGTGTGAAGTGGGATGGCTTCTTGAATTCATGTTACTACCTGCCGTCACTGCGACAACAGTAAAATTTATCAGGTGTAATGTTTGCAATGTGTTCTTACAGTCCTGGTGAGAAACAGCCATACACCTCAAGCTTCTGGCAGCTGTGTGTGAAATGACTCTGTGTGTAAGGTGATGCTTGGTGTTGGCTAAAACTAATCTTTGAAGTACAAACTGATTAACTCAGCGGTTTTTAGTAAGAGCACACAAGCTTTAGACGTGATCTACATACCTTACCAATGTGTCTGCTTCACAGTATGTTCATGCGGATGTCAGAGCCATAGAATACCCTGTTAAAATTCTTCTAATTTAAAGAAAACTTGTAAAACATAATAATTTCTCTTTCACTGAATGGAAATGAAAGTGCGCTCCACAAGTTGGTGGAATTTTGGAATTGGTTTGGAAAACTGCAACTTAAAAAGCACGTTCTGTCAACCCACCCTTGGTTGTACTGTGTACTCTGAGGGCCTGTACCTCGCACAAGTTCCATAGTATGAAGGAACAACTTTGCACGGCTTCATTAGATATGCTAAAGTTACTGTACCAAAAGAATCTGATGGGAGACAGAGCATGCATTTAATATACTGCAGTTTTGAAATAAAGTCATTTCATTTCAAATAAGGTACTGTGCTGGTGACTAAACGAGGGCAGTTGGTAGTTACCTGCAAACTGATTAACTTTCAGGTTTGTAGAAAGATAAGGTGGGGTAGTGAAAAAGAAAAAGAAATCTCTGAAGTCTAGACAGCTAGCAAAAAGTAACAGCTAAAGTGTGAATGAAATAGTTAGTCTGCGTAGATTAATGGTTGAAACACACAGCCACAAATTTTACAATGTTAGCTAGAAGTAGCTGATCACAAGTCAATGACTTAAAGTAATAAATTGCAAAAAGAAAAAGTTTGCATTTAAATGAATAACGGATAATAAGGTATAAAAGCTGCAGGTGATGGATGAACGCATTAAAATGTTGTCTCACCAGGTTCATTTGTGGTAGCAGGATAATCACTTAAAAACAGATTACCTCAATTTCCGAGACCTTAATTACAGTATGACCAGGAGCTGTGCTGCATGTGTTGTGCGTGTGCTCAGTCTCTTAGGGTTAGTCTGTCTGCTTCAGACGTCACAGCTTATCCTTGTTAAACTGCACTGAAACCCTTTCTGCAAACTGTCTGTGGAGGCTTGCGTTCAGCATTACATCACTGGGCTGCTTTTCATCTTCTCTCACCTTGCCCTTCCCCCTTTTTTGGAGCAATTGTAGACCGCTTTGCTACATCCTGATATACCCTCTGCCACTATTGGTGGTGGCGTGCATGGCAACAGCCATGTATAGCTGCACTTAGACTGTCAGGTTATGTTTGCCACTGCCAGAGGCCTCAGCAGAGGTTGCAAAATGTGGGAGGGAGGGGAAGGGACATAAACCAGACTGAGCGGAGCTGGGACAGCATGTTCACAGCTGGGCCATTTCTGCGCCAGTCAGGCAGCAACATAATGGAACAGGGGGGATGGGTATCATCACGTCCTCCGTTTAGACACCATGAAGAGATGAAATTATTAGAAATATGCTCGGGATGTTTGACAGGGAGAGGTGCTCTCATGTTAACAGTGCATGGCTGTCGAGGATCTTGCAGACCCAACACCCCAGCAACAGTGACAAATAAGAAGATGCCACAATGCTTGTATCATGGCTCCACTGTGAGGGGGAGATGCTTCTTAAATGTGCTGATGTGGCCTGTTGCAGTAAATGAATATGACACTCAAAGAGGTGAAATGGAGTATTGCATCAGTTCAGAATGTGGGTCACACATATTAAATCATCCATGTATGATTGTCTTTACCCAGCGGTCTAGAAGGGCCGGGTTCTTTCAGTTGATCCTGAGTTTCATCAAATATTTTTATTCATTTGTTTAAATCGTCTTGTATAAGTGTGTATGTCAGGTGGTGCGCACCTGCCTAACAGTACCATTCCTCTGTGTATATGTGTGTGTGTGTGTGTGTGTGAGAGAGAGAGAGAGAGAGAGAGAGAGAGAGAGACTGCAAAAAGGAAGACAAAGGGTAAGTGAACAGTTCAGGACTCTCTTTTCTCTTGGTTATATAACTCAGCAGGCGACTGCCTTTGAACCCCCAGCAGAGGTTAAATCAAGCTTATCAGACGCAGCCTGCTTAGTAGTGCTGGAACCATGTGACTACAGTAGATGGAGACCAGCATCTAGGCCACTGGAAGGCAGTTATCTGTGCTTAAATCATTCAACACCGAGAACTGGAGAGCGAATGGTCTCCTGTGCTGCAGTGTCACTCACACACATTATTTATAAGAGTGGTGTATCTACTTTAACTTCTCATAACCAAATTATGTGCCTTCACCCACTGCTCAGTGGCCCAGTTTTCCAATTCAGTTTCCTCCAGAGTTACATACATTACCAGTCAAAAGTTTGGACGAACTTTTGACTGGTACTGTACATCATATAAATGTACAGAGCTCAGGTATCAGATCACTTCTGGTTCCCAAGCCTGACTCAGAACCAAAAAATAAAATAAATTTTAAGAACCAAACAAATGGATCTCATTTATCTATTTCCCACCACCAACAAGTTGAAATGTACATTTTCCAACAAGTTTCAGAGCAGAATGTTGAGTAGCACAGAACTTGGGGTAAATCCTGTGGAAAGAAAATCTGAAATCAGCTGACTGATCTTTTTTCTTTAGATAACTGAAAAACCTTTGTAATGCAAGTAATGACATAATTACAACTAATGTAATTCATGAATTTAGTACAGCAATGTGTTACATTACTGTGTTGGTGAAATTTTTAATTTGGAATGCCCTACACCCAATACTGCTTATTGCTATAATAGTATTGGCAAGACACAAATTATAAGCCATGTTTTCCCGTTTGTTTTTGTTTGGTTGTTGATGAGGTGTTGAGCAGGTGTCACTGATTGTTGCAGTGCTAACACGAGTCTTAGGTTTGAGTTGGTTGTCTAATTTTATGGTTTTAAATGAGTCTATTTTTATGATGCAATTCCATAACTTGAGTTAGCCTTATCTGAGCAAAATTATGAGAGGCCAGAGTTGTTTTGGTGACCAAGCACGAGCTGAGAAGACGAACAGCTGCTCCTTTGTTTGGAAGGGAGCCAATTAAGATGCTTTGTTTATTCTGGGTGTGCCTCGTGGGGAGGAGAGCACAGGATGAACAAAACTAGGCTTGCTGTGAATTCTTCAGAGAGGGAGACCTGTGCGATTCTCACACGTATTGTACTAGGGAACTAGCAGGTTAAAAGGCATTTAATGTCGAGAGGTTGTGGAGTTAATGTGGGTGAAAATGGTGAAAGTAGCATCAACATGAATATGGGTGTAGTTTTTCAGCATTGTAACAATGTGATCAATGTTACATCAGTGGCTATAATGTTGTGGCTGGTTGTTGTATAGGCTTGAAACTCACCATTAGTTAAAAAAAAATTTTTGAAAAAGAGAGAGACTCTACACACGGTCTTAAATCAGCAAATGATGATCTAGCCAAAGTCCTCCTCCTGCAGACACAGAGTAACACTTCAAAAGCCAGACATTACAGCAGCTCTTCATGCAGTGTAACACATACTGAGCTTAAAATGACATTACTTGTAAGGGGAGTCTAAAAATTAATATTTATTACAGAAGAACATTTGAATGGTAAGAATTGTAATCAATTCTGGCATCAAATAAGTACATTTCTACACTGTGGTTTATCAGTGTACCTTATATCATAAAGAGGAAGTATTTGATTGGACCCAATTTCCTTAAGGATCAAGCTCAAGTAGTTATGGAAGCTCAGTTCGTGGATATGATTAGCAAAGCTACCACCATGTTTACTTCACAGTATTAAATATCTATGACATAGATCTGCATCACTGTAAATCAAAGCTTTGCACTCAACAGAGGCATTTAAAGGAAATATCTTACACAGGTCCAATGTAAATAACACACTGCTTGGTGAAGAAGGAAACAACACTACTGAGGGAAGTGCACTGCAATACAGCAGTCTCTGTTTGACATGCCGGAAGGTGTTGTGGTTACCAGTTGATTACCAGTGGCTGAAGGCTACAGGAGAAATTTTACACACACCTGTTGCTGATCAACAGTGATCAAGCCAAACTTTAAAGAATTCACTGTCATTTATTAATCTGAGGTGTTTAAGCTGCTCATCTTGCTGTGCCATGAGGTCTTTATACAGTATGAAGATGACAAACAGAGTCCCCTATAAAGTGGTTCTGTGAGTGTGAAACTTTGCCGGTGGGTTTTAGAAACAGATTGCTTCAGGTGACGTTTCAATGACAGTGGTGCTGTTTGAACGGCCACTCTCATATCTCATCATTTATGTCACATCTGCTAACTTACAAAGACTGAAACATTTCAGTCATATTGTATTTAAATTCACTGAATGAAAGCATTGGTGTCTTGTCTTTTCTCATTGATACCCATGTAGCAACTGTGCAGACATAATGTTTGTGTAGCCTGTGTGACCCAGCATTACCAAACCCCTACAAATCTAGAAACCTTTCAAAGTGTTACACAGTAGAGGGCCTGGTTGAGGCATGAGCGCTGTGTTTTCACTGAATTGCAAACAGGGAAAATCACACCCTCCTCTGGCGACTTGACAGAACACAGTCTCTCACATCCATATGCTGTCATCTTGAGCCACCTAGTGGCCCAGCAATAGCTGCTTCATTTGTGGTTGTCTAATTCTGCTCAAGATCGTACATGTTCACAGGGTTCTTCTTAAATAAACTCAGACATGATGCTTCAGTTATGATTGCAGCTAGTTTTTAGAACCTCTGTTCACCACCTCTGTGTGTGCTGTCTGTGGCAGACTGATGACAGGGTGTAACCCCGTCTCTCACCCTGTGACCGCTGGGATAGGAGCCAGCCCTGAATTGAATAAGCAGAAGAAGATGGATGGATATGTTTGTAATATACTGATCAAGGCTGAGACTAAACAGGACATTTTGATGTGGATTTTTAGTCATGTGTTTAACATTATTTTTGTCTCTGCAGTAAGTGGAATCCAGCATAAATGTGTCAGAAATCAAACTGCTCATATTTAACAGGAGTAATGTTGGAAGTAAACAAAACTCAGATCATGCTTGTGTACTTGAAAGCCATGCATCAACAGCAGTGATCAGCAGCTGATGTGCATACCTCTCTGTTCCTGTACAGATCCAAGGGGCTCTCCAGCATGTGACCAGTGCCTTCCCCGGTACAGCGGACCACACTGTGACGAATGCAGCGCTGGTTTCTATAAATCAGGTGGGGTTTGTGTTCCATGTGACTGCAGTGGGAATGCAGACCCTCAGGGCCCCGCCCAGCTCTGTCACCCCGACACCGGTCGCTGCCTCCGCTGTATCAACAGCACTACTGGGCCACAGTGCCAGTTCTGTGCTCCCGGCTTCATTGGGGATGCCCGAACACATAACTGCACCCGACTGAGTAAGGCCAAAACACACTACTGGGTTGAACATATTACTACACCAAGGCCCACTATAAGATAAACAAGGATTATTTTGAAGTGTGAACCTTGCAAAGCTACTTAAGTCAAGGAATAAAAATAAAGAGCTGAAAATGAGCAGAAAAAGGTGTGCTATTGTTTTTACAAAGTTAGAAAATTAATTTAAAAATTATTACATACTTTACTTTCTCTCCCCAGCACCCCGAATTATTCCCTCACCAGCAGCTCCAGCAAAGGCCCCCATACCCAGTACATCCTCAACCACCACAACGACCACCAGCACCACTTTAATGTCTCCCACAGCAGGAGGGATCCCAGCCACCACATCAAGCAGCAACACCAGCACCACGCTGAGCACCACCTCCACCACCCAGGCCCTGCTGACCAGTCTGAGCAGCCCCACTGACAACACTACAGCAGCCCTGACAGAGGTTACCTGGACACAGTTCAACATCATCATCCTGGCTGTCATCATCCTGGTGGTGCTACTGCTGCTGGGCTTTGTGGGAGGTGTGTACACCTACCGGGAATACCAGAACCGCAAGCTCAATGCCCCCTTCTGGACCATCGAACTGAAAGAGGACAACATTAGCTTTAGTAGCTACCATGACAGCATCCCCAACGCTGACGTGTCAGGCCTACTGGAGGACGAGGCCAATGAGGTAGCTCCCAATGGCCAGCTGGCACTCACCACGCAGGGAAACTGCTACAAGGCCTAGCGCTCCATCCGTCCTCAAAGCAGACACCTAGACTTACAGAAGACATAAAGCTGCTGGAAAGCACCAAATCCAAAGCTCCTTCATGTTTGACTGCTTGTCATTACACTGCTAATCTGCAGCATTCACAGCACCTGGCAACCTGACAGAGCGATCAAAGCTAAGAGACATATAGTTTCCACTTTTTCATATGATTTTGGGTGGAATGGGTGCTCAGTGAAACGGGGTCCAAAGAAACCAGTTTGAATCTTTCCTGCAGAGGGCGCTGTTGTGCAGATTAATGAAGCCTATTGAGAGACTGGTGAACTCTATGCACCTGTTGGCTGAAACAATGAGCCTGACACCAGTCAGAGGACTTCCAGGAGCCTAACATTTCAGATATTTTTTAAATGAACTTGTGACTGTTTAAGTTATAACTGGATCACTCGGTACAGTGATCTCAATCGGAGACGATGATTGTTATTTAATGAATTTGTATTCTGTTCTTATTTATTGGTTAACGTTTCATCCTTGGGAGAAATGCTGCACATGTATGATGTGTTTTATTCATGGTGTTTTATCTTATTTGCTGTCAAATGGTACTTTGAATCGGCTGATATGTTTTCATGTATAGTTGGTGTGTTTTGAAGAGAGAGAACGAGAGTTGTTGGGGAAGGCAAAGTCTGCTGGCACAAGCATTTTGGTGACCTCATCTTGTGTTTATAGCTTCCTCTCTTTTGTTAGTGTGCCAGCTCACATGAACCATTTAAGAGGAGTGTTTCTTTTTCAAGAAACTGCAACTGCTGTTTGCAAACTGCCTCCTTTTGGCACTATGGTGATGTAGTGACATGTACTCAGATTGCATAAAATGCCATAATCTTGTAATTTTATCTAAACTTTGCTGTTTACCTCAGCAAAAGATGAACAAACCATTTGGAAATGCTTCACATTCTTGGAGAGGGTGAGTACTGTGACTCAGATGATAAGAGAGTTTAAAAAAAACTTCCTGTTCTCGCTTACAATCAAATTGCATCATCTCAGACAGTGGGTTGCTGTAATATTGACGCACTACCCACCAGATCCTGGACAGGACCCCGTGTTTTCTGTGTTAATAAAGCCAAGGTTGGTTGGGCGTGCTTCTTTTTGCCATGGTGAATGAGTAAAGCTAATTATGAAACCAACTCCTCAGGTACTGGCTCTTTCCCTAATGTGATCACTGTAAATATTATTATTGTACAGATGAATGTGAATAGTAGCACTATTATTGCACAGGTAGAATATTGTGTGTACACTGTCACTCAACAAGCACCCAACCTTTCACTCCCCAGAGTGTGATGTTGCGGTCAGCCCGCAGCTTTTTGTATTTTGATTTCTTATTCTCAGTGGACTTTGCCATACATGCAGCTACAGAACTCAAATGCACCCAGAAATCATAACAAGGAATAAAAAAAAACAAACACAAAAAAACAGTGTAAATAATACCTCAAAGTCAGAGCCCAACTCTCAAATAAAAATGGGTTTAACTGTTGTCTGTCTGTCACACATCTCTTTATAATCACATTTTAACAGTCCCATCCTGAGACATTTAAAAAAAAAAGAGCTTTCATTCAAAAAGTACACAAATCTGTGACTATTCATATAATGTCCATTTAAAACGACACTGCGTTTTACAGGATTTTGTGAAGCCTTTCATGTTCCAGGTTTCCAAATTGTGCACACTGATGTACACAACAGTTTTTTTGGACTGTTTGTTCATCAACTTTCAGTTGCTTAAATTGCTACATTGCATAATCTGATGGGAAATTCCAGGTATGTGTTACTGGACAGTGATGAGCTTTATATATTGGCTGTGATGTTGCAAAATCCTGTTTGCTAAGTTAAAGGTGACTGCAGAGAAACATTCCTGTTGAAGATGAAGGTGAAACTTCACATTTGTCATTCACCTGAACATGCAAGGGAAGTGACAGTTATAAATGTGATTGAAGAGGAACTTGAATGATTTATTGTTTCACCTACACAGTTTCTGGGTAACTGATGTCCAAATTACTGCAGGCTGACTGCTGCTAACCAGTTGACAAACCCTCTCAACTTTTGTCTTTTTCAACTGCAGGCTGTTTGATATTGTCACCTTACTATTAAACTACTGATAACAACAATCTAGGACACTTCCTTTATTAATATAGTAGCAATTTCTATTTCTATAGTGGTCTGAATTATTTGTCTATGTAAGCAACTAATGCTGCAGCAATACTTGCTTATTTTACTTCTTTTTTTTTAGGTAGAACTTTGGGGGAATTTTTCACATCTCGTGAATCTAAGAATGACGTTGGAGGATAGGTTGAATGCAAGTGTTTGTACAAACTGCAAATGAATGAGAAAAATACTAGGTACCTTGTGACCAAACTGCATTTGAACAAAGGGGACTTTGATTATTGTCAGGAACTGCTTGATTACATTTTTGATAGCACTTTAACAAATGGCAGTTTTAACATTATGAAACTCGCCCATGTAAGTTGAACTGCAGTGTATATCAGGGAGAGGTTTCAGGTTCAACTGTTAAGCAGGAATTTGCACCGAGGCTGGCCAGTGCAAAATCTGTGCAGTCTGTGCAAGCTTGTCATCTGCAGTCATCTTTCAACTTGATTTGCTTAAAAAAATGTGTTTTTATTTTTCTCATTTATTTGCAGTTTGTATAAATACTTGCATTCCACCCATCCTCCAACATCATTCTTAGACTCACAACATCCCAGCAAATTCCCCCAAATTTTAGAGCATGTCAGTGCTTGATTGTAACTCTCCTTTATCACACATCTTTTGTGTTTGTTATACAGGATGTTGTTTATTTTGGCTAGTAATGCATTGCTACAATGATGATTCAGGCTTCACCAGCCTGAGCCATCTGACAGTTCTTTGAAAAGCTCAATCATAAGAAAATGTGTAACCCTTCTCCACACTACTACAGTCTACTACTGATGATTTATTATTGCCTTGACTAAACGGCTGTGATTATAGCTAGTCGGCAAATTATCTGCACACAGGGCTAAATAACAGCAAGGAGTTTGCCGAGGTTCATTCAGAAACATTGTCCATGTGTCCACATGACAGGCGAGACTGAAAACCACAGTCTAGCCTATGGTCACTATGGCTCTGTCTTTCACTGCGTGGTCTGTCATAGTTGTGCTTTGATAAAATAATCTCTCACAACTGTAAAGCTTTTGGTCCTGCTTCAATCAAAATGACCAAACTAATTCCCTCTGTCCGTGAAAACCAGCCCACAAAAAGAGGAAGTTCGTGTTTCGCTCTCGACACTCAGTGAAACTCGTTTAAATCGAGACTTCCAACAACGTGGGCGACACCGCGCTAATAAATGGAGATGGAGGATGGGAGCCAACAGCTAATCAAGGAATAGCAAAGCAGAGGCATGGAGGAAGACGGATGGGGCTACAGAGGAGGAGCGCAGGCAGGGCTTCAGAATCACAACACCTATGTCCAGCTGCTGCGACAGAGCGAGGCACGATACAAGCGAATGGCAAAGATCCTAGCTGTGGCGCTGGTCCTGGTGCTCGCTGGAGCTCTGCCTTTACTACTCACGGTTTTACTTGGAAGGCAACATGTGCCGCTGGACAGCCAGGTAATTTTTCCCTTCTTACCGCATATACCTAAACATGCTCCGGGCTTTCCTGTCATTAGCTGCTGCTGGAGAATTCATGTTTTAATACTACTACTACTACTACAAAAAAAAAAAAGCTTTAGCACAGCTACGTCACACGCCTTTAAATGATCGGTTCATGTTTCGACGCCATGCTCTACTGTTTTGATTTTCTCAACCAGCTGTGCTGTGTTTATTCCCTCTTACAGTGTTTGCTAAGCTGTTGCAGCCTTAATAAAACTGCGAAATGGGTCGACGTTTCTGAGTCGTACGCACTTTTTAGCCAAGCACGCGCGCACAGTTGCGTAAAACGCCAGGAAAACAGAGTGCACGTGCGCCAGTGTTGTTCCCGCGGCCGGCGCAGCCGCTCTTCGGTGCGCAGGTTCGCAAAGAGAACTTTTCAAAGAGAAAACTGGCGAACGTGGCATTAGTGTTAGTTTCGTTGCCTAGGAACGGGTGCCCTCCAGGCACTACCCTGTCTTGATCGCTGGAGGTATGAACTCCAAAATAAAAGCTCTGTTTCAGGAAAACACGGCTACAAAGAGTTAATGTTGTCGGCTACACTGACCGGAAATCGAGTGGTTCTTAACACCAGAGAGGGTTGCTTCCGTGCACTTTGGCTTTTACCCGAGTGTTCGTACCGCTTCATCCCTGAGTGCACCAGAATTGTATCTACAGTAGTGTGACAATAAAGAAACCTTGAACCTCGACCCTTCGGGGAATGGCTGTCATTTGTACCTGTGCACCAAACAGCAATTCAGTGTACGCATTCTTCTTGGAGTCACTGGGTGTGGTGATGGAGAATGCTCCATCAGGGGACTCCGTTGTTCTGCTGGGGGACTGACGTAGGCAACAACGTGTTGGGTGGGATTAGGAGGAATGGACTGCCCGATCTGAACCCGAGTGGCACTCTATTATTGGACTTAAATGCGCAAACTACAGTTTGTCCGCAATGTCCACGTTAAAGCAGAAGGGTGTTCATTAGTGCACATGGCACCAGGACACTGTTGGTCTCAAATCAGTGATTAGTTTCGTAATTGTATCATCAGATTTACATGTGTTCTCAAAGTGTTCCTTTAATTTTTTGAGCAGTGTATATAATCTACTTCGTTGTTCACAATTTCTAACTACTAATTCAACTGGGCATTTAAGAAAATGGACAGAATTGCAACAGGGAAACATTTCAGTACATAGTTAACACTGCACAGTTTTAATGTACAAATTATTCTGCATTTATTGAAAACTTCTTGCCTTGTTACCTTCATTTCTATGCCAGTGTTGCTGCTAAGACTGTGTTTGTTTCCTTACAGCCAACGATGCCCCCTGCCAGCCTATCAGGTAAATAGAGTCAAGACTATGTTCACATAAAGATAAAACAGGAAAATGGCACTACAGTTGAAACAACACTTTTTCAATCTCTGTTGTAGACATCAAACCAGAAACTTTGACATCAAGACATCAAGATTTTAAGAATCCAAGTGCCATGCTAACAGGTAAAACATAAAAGATACAGGTGTGTGTCTGCCTGTGTGTGATAGATACTTTATTGATCCTGAAGGAAATTAAGGCGTGCAGCAGCTTAACAGCTTAAATACAGACAATAGGGTAGAATACAAACAATGGAGGTAGCTGTATAAATTATACAAACTATACTAACAAAACAGACTAATTATACTAACTATACAAATTATACTAAGTTGTACAAGGTAAGTGTGTGTGTGTGTGTGTGTGTGTGTTGAATTTTAAGTTGTTGTTTTTTTTCCCTTATTGATAACACTTTGTATGAAGTGTATCATAAAACGTTCTATGGTTAAATTATTTGCCAATGACTGTAAAGCCTTTCTACACATTATGCAAATTAAACTGATGACAAACTTGTGTTAGGGCCGTGTTGTTTTGGAACTTTTCAGTCATGACTAATTCGCAATCAAACAGAAGAATTTGTACAAGATAGGAACTTCAACACATTTTGCACATAACGACATATTCATTTCTTCCTGTGCTTCAGAATGTTCTCAGCTTCATTTAAGCTTGTAGTTATCAAGAAATGATGGAGAAGCAGAAACATAAATAACCCCATTTTTACTTTTTTTTTTTTTTGCTCTTTAGCTCCTGAGGGGAATAACACTGATGGGATGTACCTTCAATGGGCACATAACTTTGGAATTGCTTACTGTCGCGGGGGCTTCAACTACTCCAATGGGGATCTTGTGGTGCCCAGAGACGGCCTGTACAGTGTCTTTCTGCAGATCACGTATAGCGTGAAATGTCCTGGCCATACGATAAAACTGATGAACCAGGTGTTACATATTACAGAAGAATACAGGAAGGATATGACTCTCCTGTCATCAAGCCACACGATGAGCTGCAGCAAAGACTTCTGGAGTAAATCCCTCTATACAGCTGGCTTGTTTTTCCTGAAAGCAAAAGACAGACTACATGTGACTTCATCACATCCAGAATATATTACTAAGAAAGAATATGAGGTGTTTTTTGGCGCTGCGTTTTTGCCTCACTAATATCTTTATCACACACTCGGGATTGCCCAAATCTGACCTTGAAGTTGGTTTTAGCTTCTTATCCAGGGAACCTGTGTAGGTTAATGGTCCCCTTTTATGCTTACTGATCATGAAACGTATGCAGCTGCTGATTGATTAAAAGCAGTGAGAAGCTAGTGAAGAAGCTACAAGAGCAGGTTTACTTTATCTTTGCATCGTTTTTAACTCACTAAATACAGCTCACATTGACATACTGCCTGGTAAACAGTGGGTTACTATTTTAAAAAAATATGTCCTTAAGACCACCGGACATTATAAACTCCACAGCTCATTAAATATAATTTTACATATTTGGCATAAACATGTGTTTTGCCATTGCTGATTGATGGTGATAGCCTCTTTTTAAGTGTTTTAGGACATTTTCTCAACTACAATAGAATCAAACAAAATGGAAAAACAAAACAAATTTTTATTATATATCAATATTTCTTGTTTACTTGTGGAGTCAAGTTAGTCAAGTTTATTCTTTGGGAACCGAGATGACCAAGGGTGAATTATATGCTGGAATGTGGTGAATAGAGGCACTGCTCAGAAATGTTCAGTAGAGAGTAAATCTGCCAATGATTTCTAGTCATGTACACACCTGTGCACTGATGCCAGCATGACTGTATTTTGTTCCAGTCACAGCTAACGAGGACTTGGCCGGTAGGGGCTGCCCCCAAAAGCGAGCCAATCCCCATGGATTTCCGTGTTGAAGTGCCAAACTTTACAGCATTAAAAAGCACTTTCAGAGCAATTTACAAAAATAGTTTTGGTCTTTGGAGCTAATTTCCACCTTGATTTTTATATAAGTCACTCATTTAAATCATATCAAAACTTAAAGGTTACACTTTATTGGGCCACTTTGCCTGAATTGGAGGCTGTTAATTTCAGCTGTACCTGGGAGTGAATAGCATGAACTGCTGTTTGGCCAAAAGGTTAAACATGAGACTTTAAAACAAGATTTCAAAAAAAAACCAATCATAGCTGTGTCCATGTTTTAAAACACAATATGCTTTATACCTAAAAAATGAACCAGAGGCTTTGAGCCTGAAAGTCGGGGTTGCCAAGTGGATATTGGGATTGCGTCTTGCTAAAGTCATGTAAGGATAGACTGAAGTACTGAATGCAAAGTGTGAATGACAAGACTGCATTAATGTCAAGAGTAGCAGCTGAGATTATATCAAAGGACAGCAGCAGAAAGATGATTGGGCAGATATGGTGTTGAAAGGTTTTATGAATGCAAGGAATTTTAAAGGCACCGGAAACCAAATGGAGTGGAAAGATCAGCTGAACAGTTGTAAATTCAGATGACTGGAATTTTTACTGTTGTCCAATTTAAATTTGAATCCCACAAGCAGGTTCTGTTTAAATGAAACACTGGTTACTTAGTGTCCAGCATTATTAAATTAAATAACACCTTATTTTACTTGCCTTGCATTGTAACAGCCTGCTCAGTGCGGTTGATGAGGCAAGTGTGAAGAGTAGTGGAGACCTGCAGAATTACAAGTAGATCATTACACACAAACCAAGCCCAGGCCTGTGGCCATGATAACATTTCTAAACCTGGGATGGTTTCATGAGGTAATAAAGCCTAAATATGTGGTGATAAAAGTATTTGGTGCCCACATTTTTATTGGGCTTTGACATAACGTTTGAAAATGTTGTGATATTTAGCACAGCAGTATGTCCATGTGAACAGTGTGCACAACTGGTGTGAGTCACTGACAAGTAGGAGGATTTGTCCAAGCCATAGACTCAGTTCACTGATGTGTAATACAACTATAAATAAAGTGTGTGCAATGTGGGGCGATGCTACAGAGATGTTGGAAGACTCAGGTGTGGAGTTGGTGATGGATAACAAAGAAAACTTTATACCATTGTATTTATGTGTGGTTGAATTTACCTTTTATTTTTTTCTTTTTGACCAAGAGCTTCACTGTAAACATGAAAACATATATATGAAACCTTTCACTTATATTTTTAGCCTATGAGGTGCTGTTGTGTGCTTAGACCTATTTAACAAGCTTAGAAATGTGTTTTTGTATTTAATTATTTAATTCATTGCTTGCAGGGAATTCCGTACTCTTCAGTTGGTGCTATGTAAATCAGCATTTCCTACAATGAAAGACTTTATATAATTTGTGAACTTTTATATTTGTTTGTGGCTTGGGGAGATTTTCTAAAAATAAAACTCACCAAAAAAAAAAGAGAGAAAACTTTCATAGTGAGACATGATTTCCTTCTATTGGTGATGAGTACAAATTTCATTGTTTCACTTTCTGACCTGACACATTTCCTCATATGTTTCATGTCCAAGATCACTTATTTGGCTCTACAGATAAAGAATGAGGGTTCTGTGGGTGAAAGGTTCCAAAATGCCAGCCTTAACTTTGTGTTGGAAGGGAAGGAAAAGCATGAGTAAGAGAAACTAGATTTATTATTTTAACTTCATTATCTTTGGTCCTGACAGATTAGTTCTTTAGTAACACATCCTGTTGCCGTTAGTACAAACACCTGTCCCTGAGGTTCACTATCGAGGTTACACCCATAATATTTCTGTAGGAAATTTTCCTTGGGGCACTGTTCCTGTGAATTATTGGCAAGGCATGACCACTTAGTCATCGCAATGAATCACTTGGACTTTTTTTTTCTCTTATTAAACTCCACCTAACTGGGCTGCAGACAGAGCTTTGTTTTAATCATGAAGGTTTCTCAAGATATTTAGGAAGATTAATATTTACACAAGTGCAGTTTGGTAAGATAAGCGATTCACTCTAATATTCAATATTAAGTGCCTTTGTTTTTATTTGTAAGCTTTGAACTTTAAAGGGACAGTTCTGCTGCTTTCTCTCAATGGAACAAAATAGCACCCAAGAAACTCGACCAGAATATAAATGGTGCAGCATGATAGAGGATGATTTTTTTTGGGGGGGGGGGGTGTGAACTGTCCCTTTATCACCAGAAAGTTAAATATTGAAAAGAATTGGGTTATTTATTTAATTATTTTTTTTAATAATGTGTTTTTGAGTGAGACGGTTGTTACGTTCTAAACAAATGTTGGAATAATGAGCCATTTGCCAGCATACTGGACGAAAATGTCAAGTACACAAAGCTTTTACGATGAGTGTGATAAGATGTAATGAATTATCTTGCTGTGGACAAAAGTTGAACTTTTGGGAAGGTTTGAGTCTCTTCACATCTGGCATAAAAATTAACAGCATTTCATAAAAGATCATACCAACAGTCAAACATGGTGGTAGTGGGGAGGTCTGGGGCTAATTTGCTGCTTCAGGACCAGGACGACATCATAACGAAGGAGCCATGAATTCTGCTCTCTACCAGAAAATCCTGAAGGAGAATGTCCAGCCATCAGGTTGCACCCTGAAGCTCAAGCACACTTTGATTATGCGGCAGGACAAAGATATGAAACACACCGGTCGGTCAGTCAGTCCACCTCTGAATGGCTGAAAAACAAAAACAAAATGAAAGTTTTGGAGTGACCTAGTCAAATTTTGGACTCAACTGGCATGCTTTGGCATGACCTTAAACACACCATTCATGCTCAAAAACCCTCCAATATGGCTGAATTTTAACAATTTTGCAAAGAAGAGTGGGACAAAATTCCTTCACTGTGATGCAAAAGATTTCAGTTATCACAAATGATTAATTGCAGGTCTTGCTGCTAAGGGTGAAATTACTTTTCCACACAGGCCCAAGCCGGTTTGTATAGCTTCATACCATTAACAAAGTACATCATCATCAAGTGGCAACCGTGGAGAGTTTGATTAGATCGTACTGATTAGATTCATTCACTGAACTCCACCTTTATACTGTCTAGAAATGGGAAATTAGCCACAGCAGCGCGTGTAACATCTGCTTATATCTTACATCTACAAAGAGCACAGCTTAGCTGATCAAAGTGTGTACACAAAATCTACCTGCACACAATATAAATTATGGTGATTTATTTATAAGTGATTCTTTTCCCTACACTACACCACACCACTAGAACCAGTCTTAAGGTTCTCCCACCAGCCAAATCCCACTTTAACCCCTCACTATACTCATTTTACTGTTTAGATGCTGAGGAAAAGTCACCAGTCTGCAAAGCAGGCAACAACAAATAAAGGCAGGGTTTTTTTGTTTGCTTGGTTGGTTGTTTTATTTATTTTATTCTCATTGTTTTTCTCTGCTTGTGTTCTACATAACAGATGTAATTATTAGTACGTTCATTAAAATTAGAATTGAAGTTGAAATAAAGTTTGGATTCCATTGTATTAATGCTATTTTATTATATAGTCATATATTAATATGACATGAGATTCAGTTGCCTACAAAGTACTATATTTGACTTTTATACTTTGAATACACTTCACAGCCTGCACAGTTTCACTTTTACTTGAGTAAAGAACTTGAAGAAGCATTCAACCGTTGTATTTTTTTTTAAACACAAGTATCTCTACTTCTATTGAAGTGGTGAATGTGTGTACTTTTGAATTATAAAAACCTTCCCAGGTGATGAGCTCATGAAGTTGGGATATCGCCAGTACTAAGCAATGCTGTCACTAAGGCAAACAGTAGTTATCTGAAGACACCTAAAATATAACTGCCTCAGTGCATAAGCAGTAGTTTTGCTGCCTTTTAACTGGAGACCAGAGGATGCATGATTCATGATAGCAAAGTCAGAGTTGCTGTAATCCTAACCAGTGTTAACCTTCTAGTTCTAACTCTAACCCTAGACTATAGAATATGTCATTTTTGTTTTTACTGTAGTTCCTCAAAGTGCCACTTGAATCAAAGGTGTCGGTCTCCATAGACCCACACTTTTGGTCTCTGTAGCGCAAGTTGTTAACAGCACCATAATACTTAAATGTTTACTAAAAACCTTTCCAGGTGATGTCCTCATTGCACACAATGTGCAAAGCTGGAATAGTGTATTCTGCTATAGTTTAAAGAGAAATGGTTTCCTTGCTTGATATAGCATTTCATTTGTTTTGCCAGTTTGTAAAATTTCAGATTATCTTTGAAAATAATTTCCTTTCCTTTCCAAACTTTCTTACATTTTCCTCCATCTATCAGTGTCACATGTTAACTTTGTTTTCTCTCATTGTGAAATACAACTGCTGTACATTTACTGATGAACGCATCACAGATACTTCTCATATCTGTGATGCGTTCAAAAGGATGTGTTGAAAGTGTAAGTGCACCATGGGATGTCTTCTTATTAGCAAATGTCTCGGTGCCTTCACTGGAAGCAACAGTAGGCTGCAGCACACAAAATATTAACTCATTTAACAGTAATATGCATTGACCTGTATATTTAATTACTCAATAACTGAAGATATCAACATTCTGGATCCTTCCCACCCACTTTAACCCCTGCTGCAGTCACCGTTATTACTACTCTTAAAACTATTATCATAGCAAACAAGTGAACTCAACTTAGAGGGTTTTTGTTTTTGCTTTTCTTTCTTTTCTCTTAAATACTGTTTTTAATCTCTGGGTGCTCCTTAAGGGCGCTTTATCCCGAGTCGTCCCTGGTGCCCAAAGGTCGTGGAAGGCTCAGTTGGCTTCTAATTGCCTTCTGCAGTACCTCCTGCAATTATTATTTTTATTAAAAATGTTTTATAGTTTTTAATCTTGTTACTGTTTTGTCTCCATGTCTCATTTTGTTGCATGTCCTGTCCTTTGTTCAAAAGGAGAGCAGCATTCTTGGATTTTTGTCAGTGTTTTTTCTTTTTCTTCTGTAGTTTTCCATGGTTTTATCTTACATTTGTGGGAAAAAAAATACCAGTACTTCCTGAAAAACTCCCTCTACATAACTGAGACATAACCTCTGATTTATGTCATATTTCCTCTCTACATTTTTTACATTCTATTTCCATCCTCCTACCTTCACACACAACCTTTTACTTCCAGGAATACTTTGATATTTTTTAAACATCAAACATATTCTGGTACCTCCACATACAGAGCATAGTCTTTAAATCAAGACACCTCCACACGCATTCCTTTGTCACCTCACACATTCTTGTGCTGAAACCTGGCTCTCATAGTCATAGTTTCAATGTTGCAGCAAAACTCTGGATGCATGTGATGCTCTCAGGTATTACAGAAACCTGCTGGTCTATCGTGCTTGCACTGTCAGTCTTGCATAGAGGCGCATTTTAGGGCAGTAGCAGCTTTAAAATCTACTTGTCTGGTTTAAATTAGAAAGTCTGCCTGGCATTTATTGTGACCACGAGCTTTCTTGCCCCAATTTGGTCTGCAGTTCTGATATCATTGTTCTATAGATTTGGCAGATCAAATTCTTACAGACAGCACTATCCACAATTTCTGGAGGGGCTTTAATGTTTACTTTTTTTTTTTTATTCCTTTTTTTTCTGATGTAGGCTTTCACATTGATAGACTTCTTTGTAATGATTAATATCTGGAAAACAGTTTGTACACATTTCTAAATTAACTATTGTTTCAGAAGACTGGTAACATTACTCAGTAACATAAAAAGTCATTTAAATTATACACTGCTAAAAAAAAATAAAGGGAACACTTAAACAACACAATATAACTCCAAGTAAGTAAAACTTCTGTGAAATCAAACTGTCCACTTAGGAAGCAACACTGATTGACAATCAATTTCACATGCTGTTGTGCAAATGGAATAGACAACAGGTGGAAATTATTGTCAATTAGCAAGACACACTCAATAAAGGAGTGGTTCTGCAGGTGGGACCACAGACCACTTCTCAGTACCTATGCTTTCTGGCTGATGTTTTGATCACTTTTGAATGTTGGTGGTGCTTTCACACTCGTGGTAGCATGAGACGGACTCTACAACCCACACAAGTGGCTCAGGTAGTGCAGCTCATCCAGGATGGCACATCAGTGCGAGCTGTGGCAAGAAGGTTTGCTGTGTCTTTCAGCGTAGTGTCCAGAGGCTGGAGGCACTACCAGGAGACAGGCCAGTACACCAGGAGACGTGGAGGAGGCCGTAGGAGGGCAACAACCCAGCAGCAGGACCGCTACCTCCGCCTTTGTGCAAGGAGGAACAGGAGGAGCACTGCCAGAGCCCTGCAAAATGACCTCCAGCAGACCACAAATGTGCATGTGTCTGCACAAACGGTTAGAAACCGACTCCATGACGATGGTATGAGGGCCCGACATCCACAGATGGGGGTTGTGCTCACAGCCCAACACCGTGCAGGACGCTTGGCATTTGCCAGAGAACACCAGGATTGGCAAATTCGCCACTGGCGCCCTGTGGTCATCACAGATGAAAGCAGGTTCACACTGAGCACATGTGACAGACGTGACAGAGTCTGGAGACGCCGTGGAGAGCAATCTGCTGCCTGCAACATCCTTCAGCATGACCGGTTTGGCAGTGGGTCAGTAATGGTGTGGGGTGGCATTTCTTTGGAGGGCCGCACAGCCCTCCATGTGCTCGCTAGAGGTAGCATGACTGCCATTAGGTACCGAGATGAGATCCTCAGACCCCTTGTGAGACCATATGCTGGTGCGGTTGGCCCTGGGTTCCTCCTAATGCAGGACAATGCTAGACCTCATGTGGCTGGAGTGTGTCAGCAGTTCCTGCAAGATGAAGGCATTGAAGCTATGGACTGGCCCGCCCGTTCCCCAGACCTGAATCCGATTGAGCACATCTGGGACATCATGTCTCGCTCCATCCACCAACATCACGTTGCCCCACAGACTGTCCAGGAGTTGGCGGATGCTTTAGTCCAGGTCTGGGAGGAGATCCCTCAGGAAACCATCCGCCACCTCATCAGGAGCATGCCCAGGTGTTGTAGGGAGGTCATACAGGCACGTGGAGGCCACACACAATACTGAGCCTCATTTTGACTTGTTTTAAGGACATTACATCAAAGTTGGATCAGCCTGTAGTGTGTTTTTCCACTTTAATTTTGTGTGTGACTCCAAATCCAGGCCTCCATTGGTTTATAAATTTGATTTCCATTGATGATTTTTGTGTGATTTTGTTGTCAGCACATTCAACTTTGTACAGAACAAAGTATTCAATGAGAATATTTCATTCATTCAGATCTAGGATGTGTTATTTGAGAGTTCCCTTTATTTTTTTGAGCAGTGTATTTTTGGCATAAACAAAGATTCCATTTCAAAAAGACAATGGCACTTCTTTACATAATGAAAATACCAGAAATTTAAAAAAAAAAATCGAAGCAATATGACAGATTTTTTGCCATTTTTAATATTACAAATGTTGTATAGGCTTGTATTTCATTGCTGTGTAATTACTTGTGTTACATTTTTTTCACTTGGAAATACAGTTTATGAGAGCTACAAATACTGAAGTACAGTCAATTCCATTATTTGCATTTGGACACAAAAGAACCTTTTGCATATCTAAACAGGAAACAATGTGCGCTGTATTGCACAAGGTGCTAAAGTGAGGATGCTTTCTAAAATAATATGTGGAATAGGTTTATTTTTGATGAACTTCAGCTAAAGTGCAGGAATGAGAAAAATGGTTGGAGTCCTTTCTGTGCCAGTTCTCCTCTGTGCATGTTAACGGGTTTTCAGGGAATTTGGCTGGTAAGTTGTTCTGAGCATTTAGGCAAATTTGCTACATTTCTGTGGATTCAGTCTGTCTCATTCTCTTTTGCCTTCTCAAGTCCTCATAGACACACCCAGCTAACCAGAAGACAGGTGAAAATCTCCAAGCAATAAGTTAATAAGCTAGTAAATGAAAGTTGATACAGAAGCACGCGATATCAAATTAGGCAGGACACAAACCATCTCTGTTAGTGAATAATTAGTGTTGTAATTATGTTAGGGATGAAAGTTTTGTTTTTACATCAGAATATATTTGATTTTACTAAATGTTCCATACTAGCAGAAACTAAAAAAATTTGATTGCGAAAGAGGCTGTGGAGAGCTGGCTAGCGTTCTTTCAAAACTCTGATTCTGACGTCCTACTGTGGGCTTTGGTGAAAGTGAATTTGACACCTGGGTTTCACTGATGACCACGGTGACAATATCTGTCTAATACAATTGCATGGAAAAAATTTGTGAACATGACAGGGTTCCGCCATCCATGTAGATACATTTAATAAACTCAAAATTAGGAAAATGATTAAGTATTGCATACTGAATAAAATGTCTGTAATGATCTTGGAGTAATTTTGAAGGTGAAATAAAAAGGTGTTTCCAGCTGACTGCATGGCAGTCAGATGCCAGTGGCCACCTTACTGCTATTTAAAGAATGCTGATGTATCACAGTCCAAACACTATGTCTTTGAGGAAATTAATTACAGCAAGACCAGAGGACATTTCTGAGAACTTAAAAGTGCCGCTGATGCTTATTAAGGTGGAAAGTTGACAGAACATTATGGAAGAAATTCATTTATGCTTTCTGGGAATGGTTAATCAACAAAGACATTTCAAGAGTTTGGGAAGTCCGAAATTAACTAAGCGCAACCTTTAAACTTCTAAACAAGTTCAGTTATCAGGAGTACAAACAGCATGGTGTGCATGGCAGGGCTGCAAGGAGTGAGTGCTGCTCTCCAAAAACAACACTGCTGCTATTTTGTGGTTCACATGAATGACAGAACGCTGTGTGAAAAATGTTGTCACTGCGAATGAGACCAAAAAAGAACTCATTGTTTAAATGAGAAGTGTTGTGTTTTCAAAAATGAAAATGCTTTGTTCTTAGCTCATCTGTGAAAGATGGAGTTATTTTTTGCTTTCCACTGATGGATGAAGCCATTAATTCTGAACTATATAAACATCTTGAGGACAGCTGTCAAACTGAAGTGAGCACTTTCCAGATGTGTGTAGCTTATCAGCATTTGCAACTGTTACTGCACAGTGGGGGCACACTAGATACTGAAAACAAGAGTTTATACATGGTTTCACCTCTCAGATATTCAACATTGGATCATTTTCCTTAGTAACTCGGTAACCAAGATACACAGGGTTATGTCACAGTTGGGAGTAATTGGTCACTCCCAGCTCATCTGTCAAAGATGCAGAGCACAAGGCTTCCAAGGGAAAGTGAACAAGGGAATCCTGATTGTAATCTCTAGAAATTATGCCACCACCACCATCCAACGTCACTTACTTGGAGTTTGCATGTCTGTTAAGTGTGGCCATTATATATCAGTGACTGTTGTAGCCACATAAAGAGCGTCAGCAATATAGGACACCTTGCACATAATGGAAAGATGCAGGAGGCACCTGACAAAGCTGTGTTACATTGTTGGCAAATGCAGCGACTGTAGTGTTAGTTATTGGTGAATTTGTAATACATTAAGGTTTAAGGGGATTTTCATTATTGAGAAATTCATGTTAGCAGTTGTATAAAAGAAACTGCAGAGCTGTGAAAATAATTACAGCACTCAGCAGAAAAGGTGGAAGTGGTGTATTTATGTCATACCACAATCAATGTCTTATGACTTTGACGTAGGAGATGGTGGTTAATTTACTTTTCATGTGACTCTTTTTTTGTAAACACATTTCAGCATCTTGATCCAGGAACTGAAATGTAAACTTTTTTTTTTTTTTAACCATGGAGGAAATATATTAACAACTTAATTGATGCAGATTACAGCATTAAGAAAAATTAACAAGAAAACTACAATTCATATAGTTTAATGTTCACATTTCATGTGAGTGATTGACTTTTTTTGTGCACATTTCTGGCCACATTCACAAAAAAAGGAACTGGTTATTTTTATAAAATCACATGGTTTTGATTAATTAATGCTATCTGATTTCCAGAAAATGTATCAGGCACTCGGCTCAACCAATTTATGCAACAACAAAAATAAATAAATAAATAAGAAAGAGAAAAAAGGGGAATGGAAAGACAAAGAAGAAAACCAAAACAAACACTACATTCTCAGAAAAATGCAGTAAAAGTCCATTTCTATCCCTACAGGTGTAATCTATATGAATGTACCCCTTAGTACTAATTGTTAGACCTCAAGGTAAATATGTATATAATTTTGAAGATTAAAAAGGGTTCTACTGTTCCTATGCTGTAAAGGGATTTTATGTGCCCCATAACTTCTGAATTCTAAGATGCAGATTCAGGAGACAATCTATTTTGGGGCAGATATGAAAAGACATTTGATAAAATGCTGAGATGATTTTCAGGTTTCTGCACCATTTATCGTATTACTGTCAAAGTGCGTACTGTCATCCTGGCGGGCTGTGTGGCAAGCAGAGTGTGGATCCAAATGCAGGACTCAGAAGGCAAACAGAAAACTTAAAGAAACTTTAATGCTGAGATTACTGGTATTCCATGAAGCAGAACCAGAGCAAAAATAATCCAAACACCAAGAAATTCCAGGCCAACACAAAACAAAAGAACACACAACCATGAGGGGACAACACAACAAAGAACACAGGGAACTGAGGCAATACATACACAAGAGGTAATGAAGGGAAAGACAACAGGTGGGAGCAAAGCTGGGATTAATCACTGAAGATGAGACAAGAGAAGGAGAACTAAATACAAAGCACAAGATACCAGAGAGGATCAAAAGAAGACAGGAAGTGACTGACAGAGACACAGACTCAAACATCCAAGCTTGACCAAAGACAGAAAGGTAAACGAACATGAGACAAGGCTGACTTTCACACCAGAGAGGCTAACGATAAAACAGAGAAACAAGACTCAAACAGATTAGACATGAAAGGGAACTAACACTGTCAAATCAAGGAACCAAAAACTAGAAGTAAAGAAACTCAAAAGCACTTAAGACCTAAAAAAAAAATTCTTAGAAACACAATATCTAACCACACACTCACTCTGGATGGCATTACTTTGGCCTTCAGTAACACTGTGAGAAATCTTGAAGTCATCTTTGACCAGAATATGTCCTTCAGTGCACATATTAAACAAATATGTAGGACTGCTTTGTTGTATTTGCCCAATATTTCTAAAATTAGAAACATCCTGTCTCAGGTGAGTGATGCTAAAAAGCTTAATTCATGCATTTATTATTTCTAGGCTAGATTATTGCTCATTATTATCAGGCTGTCCTAAAAGCTCCCTGAAAAGCCTTCAGCTTATTCAAAATGCTGCAGCTAGAGTACTGACAGGGACTAGAAAGAGAGAGCATATTTCTCCCATATTGGCTTCTCTTCATTGGCTTCCTGTTAAATCTAGAATTGAATTTAAAATCTTTCTCCTCACATACAAGGTCTTGAATAATCAGGCCCCATCTTATCATAAAGACCTTATAGTACCATATCACCACAATAGAGCACTTCGCTCTCAGACTGCTGGCTTGCTTGTGGTTCCTAGGATACTTAAGAGTAGAATGGAAGGCAGAGCCTTCAGCTTTCAGGCCCCTCGTCTGTGGAACCAGCTCCTACTTCTGATTCGGGAGACAGACACCCTCTCTGTTTTTAAGATTAGACTTAAAACTTTACTTTATGATAAAGCTTTTGTTAGGGCTGGATCAGGTGACACCAAACCATTCCTTAGTTATGCTGCAATAGGCTTAGGCTGCTGGGGTGTCCCATGATGCATTGTGTTTCCTCTTCCCTTACTTCTTTTGACTCTTTATGTGTTTATGCACCGCTCTGCATTTAAATCATTAGTTATTATTAATCTCTGGCTCTCTTCCACAGTGTCTCTTTTGTCCTGTCTCCTCCCCTCACCCCCAACCAGTTGTAGCAGATGGCTACCCCTCCCTGTGCCTGTTTCTGCTGGAGATTTCTTGAAAAGCTACAAATTGTTCATATTCAGCTGTTTATAGTGATTAAGGTAAAAATAAAAGGTACTCGTCTGTGTGTGTGTGTGTGAGTGTGTGACTGGTACACTTGCGTGCATGCGTGTATGTGTGACTGGTGCACGTGTGTGTGTGTGTGTGTGTGTGTGTGTGTGTGTGTGAGTGTGAGTGTGACTGGTGCACTTGCGTGCATGCGTGCGTGCATGCGTGCGTGTATGTGTGACTGGTGCACTTGTGTTCATGTGTGTGTGGACAGCTGGGCCAGGTTCTGTGGCTTGCTGATCCTTGGCACCTGTGGGACATGGTTGTGGAGGGACCGGAGTTACCTCTCCGTACCCCTCCATGCACATGCCACACCCCGCTGATCGTCACTGCCGCCCCTGGGGTGTGGGTGCCTGTGGGTCCCAGAATGTGTGGCTGGATGTCTTGGCGTGGTTTTTGACCCACTCCCTTGGCGGCTGTGGCCTGGGGGTGGCTTGGACCACTTTGGCGTTGGGGGACTTCTGCCGGGTGTCGGGCTGTTCTCGGGCACTTGGGGCCTCGGGGGCTGCACGCTCGGCTCCTGCTGGGGGTGCTGATCTGTGTGTGTGTGTGGGGGGGGGCTGCTCATTGCCTCTGGCTCTCTGGACTCTTGCCCTTTGGCCGTGGGTGCTCTGTCTGGGGTCCACCCCCCTTCCTCCTCTGGGGTGATGCGCGGTTGCCATCAGGATGTGCAGCCTCAGGTCTTCTGAGCTCCTAGTGAGCTGTGGATGGCCCGGGTCCCCTGGGTCCTTCCCTACTCACCTCTGGATCGCGGGTGGCATGGTTGCAGTTTCTTACCCTCATTATTGAGTGCATTCCATGACAGAGACGCATACACACACATCACTGCAAAAAGCAAGATTGTGTGTGTGTGTGTGTATGTATAAATATGTGAATATGTGTATGTTTGTATATCTACTTTCTTCGATTACTTTTTTTTCCTTTCTCCCCTTTGCTTCTCTCCTCCCCCCCCTTATTTTATTTATTTATTTTTTTATTTTTTTATTTTTATTTCCACTCTTTCCTATCCCCTTCCTTATTGTCTGTCAGCTCTGGCATAAATAACTAAAAAAAAAATTTAAAAACTACAAACATTAACAACAATAGCCTATAGGAAACTTATAGAGCTGTTTTTGTAAAAGCAAATATGTCTGGTACATCAGCACATTCAGATCATCATTCAGATTGCAAAAACTGCCAGACATGACAGGCTTTTAAAAAAAATGTGCTTAGTGAAAAATGTTGCAATAGTCTCCCAAATTTAAACCTTTTCCCTGGATCCAAAACATTGAATGTGCTTTATAGGATTAAGTATTAATAGATGCCACTTCATATTTCTCTCATTATGTCTACAAACAACTATCTTAAAATCTAGAATAACAACTGAAAGGTCAGAGAGGGTTCATGACATGAAATGGCATGCAGTAGGCTATGTTACAACAGGAAGAAGGGAATCCAAAATCACTTCAACCCTGAAGATAACATTAAAAGAGAAATAGGAACTTCTCTCAGCCAATGTCACAAGAAAAATATATAAATAAAAACATATAAAAACTATATGAGTTCCGATAGAGCAACTTAAAGAAGGGAATTTTAAACTATGGCTTCATGTATGGACAGTTTACTGAGGCACTGAGTATTCTGCATCTTTATTATGCTTTCAGATTTCTGCTCGTCTCTGTTATCTCTGGGGAAATGGAATTCTTTCTTCAACTACAACAAATGCTAAAATTGGTGCACTCTAAGTGAAGTGTAAGCCACTGCTCAGTCAATACACTGTGGAGCTTTTCCAGCTGCTTTAAGCTTCTCTGTGGCCTGGGAACACGTTCTTTCACTCTACAGCAAGACAACGACGAAGCTGAGGCTGGATTCACATGTGTCATGATCACTGATATTGGAGATCAAGTGCTCCTTCTCATCAGCCACTTTGTATCCCGACCATGTCGAGAATGTCAGTGCCGGACCTGACAAAGGAAATGGTATAGGTGACTACTGGAACATCATTTTCAAAAGGCAGAGGGGTCATTGAAATACTGACTGTGGAGGTAAAGTGTCAGACCTGTCCATTTGACCTCTTCCTTTAAATCTAATTAGCTTGCCATCTTTTCGGTACAGTTTAAAAAGTGTTTTTCAGCTCTTTTCTTGGTACTATTATAAAAGTTGCTTGGCCTACTACACAAGAAGGTGACAGCTGCAAGGGATATAATGTCCTGCATGAACAGAATTCAAGTCACTTTAGTGCTGCCCAACTATAGTTCTTCATTTCTTTCACCTCATGTATACAAGTCCTTTCATGTATTTCCAAAATCAAAATATAGAAAAGGATCCAAGTTTGAAAGTGCTGAGCTGACATATTAATGTAAGAATTTTCACTTTTCATTTTCAATAAGCTTTCCAAACATAATGATGAACAAGTGTGGTGTCCGGCCAAATGAGCTGAAGACAAAACACAATATTTATAAAGGTCCTTTATTCAGAACAAAGTGAATTCTTTAAAAACAGAATTTAAAAACCTTAAAGAGGAAGCCAATCTCTAAGTGAGTGCACCAACAACTATATGTTTTAAACCTCAGACCCCTCGAATCATCTGGGTGTTAGACTTTAGGGTTTGCCTAAGTGATGATGTCTTATAATGACTGTAACGTGAGAATGCTAAATAGCAAACAACAAAAAATATTCAATTCAATTTAGAGTCTGAGAAGGCTGAGAAACTCACCAGATATTAACAGAATGGACCCGAAGCTGTGGATTTTTATCTTTTTAAGGAGTCAAATGATGACTTAATTATGAAAATAGTTTATTAGAACAGGCGACAATATACCTTACTGATCCTCAAGACCTTCTGTTTGCCAGATACAGCCTTTCAAAAGTAAGCTGCCTTAAAGGAGATGAGCTAAAACAGCTTGTTTCAGACAGACAGACTTTTAAAGATAAATAAGGATTATTCTAAACTGTGAATCATGCAAAGCAACTCTTGTAGGAGTCCAAGAATAAAAACAAGGAGCTGCAAATGATAAAAAAAATAGGTCCCCTTTTTCAAAATTGTTCTTTAAAATTTAGTTTTCTTCTTGGTATCAAAACATCTCATTTCTGTAAATTTTAATGTAAAAAATTTTTTGATTTTTTTTTCATTCTCTACTTCTGCAGAAGTGATCACTAAGCCAAGACTACATACATTTTATACATCTCAATACCAGCTTCCTCTGCTATCCATCCACTGCTCTGCTTTGACTTCATTAAACCAGATTTTTAAATGCCAGTAATCAGAGTCAGACTCAGTGAATGTAGAGTGCAGCTGGTTTGTCTTATGACAAGCAAGAAATGGGCAATGGTTAATGAGGAAATTCCATATTTCAGCATTGACCCAACACGGAGAATCCTTGACTAAAAGCAGCAATGGGAAGCTGCTCCAACTGGGAGTTTCACAACAGTAGTGTACACTGTATCTTTGCTTCATAAGTGAGGCAGGGTACACCCTGTATAGGTCACCAGCCTGTCACAGGGCCAACACAGAGAGACAACCACTCACATTCATACCTACAGGCAATTTAGAGTGACCAGTTAACCTAACCCCAGTAACTGGGTTCAATTCCACCTCTAGCTGTTATCCTAACTGTGAGGCAGCCGTGCTAACCACCGCGCCACCGTACTGCCCCGGAAGTTAATCATATGTATATTTTTCTTATTACTCAAGTTTTTATGGTGTATTGTGATCAGCATTGTCAGCTCAGGCGTTATCAAAAGAAAGTGGCCGGCATGCGCACACCCGCTTAGCTCCATAACTTAGAAGCAAACATGGTAGAGTGTCGTTGTAATTCTACAAACTGGACAAAAGGGCCCTAAAAGCGGACTCTACGGGTAGGCAAGATTAAACAGAAAGCACACATTTAATAGCAGTTAGTGAGCAGTCCAAAGTACAAAATCCAGTGAAGAGGGGGAAGAAATAATAACGACAGCAGACACTCTGAGGGAACACAGGGAAGACTGCAGCTACTGCAAACACACACAGAGAGCCCTCAGATCTCTTTGTTCACTTCTTCATCTGCCTTTTTGTGGCTGTAGCTCAGGAGGTAGAGCAGGTCACCTACTGATGGGAAGGTCAGCAGTTTGATTCCTGGCTGCTCCAGGCTGCATGCCAAAGTATCCTTGGGCAAGATATTGGACCCCAAGTTGCTCTCCGACGCAAGCGTTGGAGTGTGTGTGTGATTGTGTTAGACAACAAAAGCGCTTACTTACACATGGAAGTGCTTGTATGAATGGGTAAATGTAAATGTGTTGTATAAGCGCTTTGAGTGCTCAGTCAGTGTAGAAAAGCGCTATATAAGAACTAGTCCATTCACAGTCTTTTTTGTGTCCTGTTTCTTTAAATGTTTTTAAGGGCACAGTACACACAATGCCACGATATGCCAATTTTTTTTCTTTTTTTTTTAGCAAATAGCTAAAAAGGCCTGTGAAACTGTGTTCTCGTGGACATTCGTCATAGAATCAGCTAAAGAAATGGGAAGATATTATAAATTTTTGCAACAGGCTGCTGGTCACAAAGTGCCTAAAAATATTTTTGCTAAGTTGTCTGTTATAACAATGGTTCATTCTTTGATTTTTTTTTATGCTTCAATGATTCATAGGTCAGTGTTAAATGGTTCAACAACAAAACAAAAAACAAAAAAAATGAAAACATTCCTCTGAAAATGTCCAAAGGAAAACTTTGGAAGACTTTCATAAAATCTGAAGAACTATTTCTTTAGATCACCTCTCACATAGCACTAAAATGATAACATTCGGGGACTGAAAAGATACAAGTATGGATGCCCTCAAAAATAGCAATAGTGAATGGTTTTATGTTTTTTTTTTATACCTTCACAAAAAATGCTGCATATAGAGATTGACAGATTTCTGGAAATGAAATATTATATCACAGGTTTGGCACTTTAACTATACTGTCACAATAAATACTTAACTGGGACAAACCAGCTGGGACAGCTGGAAAAAGACTTTTACCAGTGTATTGATGAGTTCAGCATTTGACACTATTACAGACTAAAATACAAATCACATTCCTGATCCTTGTGAATAAGTTTCACTTGGCACATTACCTGTTGTAAGCCTGGCTATACAATTTCAAGTATGCAAGGTGCATGCTTTTGTGTGTGGGCTGGGCAAGGAACAGCTTACACACAAAAGCATGCGTGTGTACAATCAATATGTGCACAATAATCACAGGTAAAAGCCATGGGAAGTTTGAGTTTCTGCAGCCATGTTTTGATGTTGCAACAGATAAGTGTTCTGAAATTATTATTCTGAGCTGAAAAATTCTTCAAAATGTGAAAATGTGATGCTATGTTCCCCAGTATCAGTATTACCTACTAAGATCTGCTGAAACTTGATTATCTTTACTGGAAGGAAAGAACTCAAGGACATTTGTCTGAAGGTGTTAATGTGATAAATATTATGAATCTAATTTATTTTCATTCATGACCTCAAAATACACCAGAGTGAAACATTTCTTCATTGTAGCTGTTAGAGCTTCTCGTGTTAAGTAAGGCTGCATGAAGATGAAAGACGCTCGAATCTAGTCTCAGAGTTTTGCATTCCACTCCACAGTTTTAAAGCTAATGCAATATTAACAGTAATATATTGTTAATTTGCAGCAGCTGTTTTATCAGCCATGTACTGAAAGAAATACATGTACATGAAAAAAACAAAGTGTATATATATATATATATATATATATATATATATATATATATATATATATATATATATATATATATATATATATATATATAAAAACAAAAAGCAAACAAACAAAGTAGGTTATTTAAATTTAGATTTGCAAGTTGTATGGTATGCAATTTAATTTTATTCACATATTTATATACATTACTGTAGACAATAATAGCAACAGTGACTTCAGTTGCTGCCTTCAGGAAATTGACTACATAATTTCTTTACTGTCCTAGCAGGCTTTGCATTATTGCTCGAAATCTTTCTTCTTCATTTCACATATTAGGACTTTTCCTAAATCTTTACGCTGTATGCTTATTTCCAGGTTTATATGAAAGATTTAAATGATAAATTAAGTTGTTTTTATAAGTCATGATTTCCTTACAATGTCCTGACAATGCTTAAATACAGGTTCAGCAACCAGCTTGTCTCATCAAAACTCGAACCAAAAACAAAACCTGAAGGGAGTCAGAGTTTCTGTTGCAATGATGCAACGCTAAGGATCTTCTCTGATGTTTGTTGATACTTTCACTGCCATCTATATTTTATCTGTGGTACTTGTTTAACAGGAAGGTTACCGCATGATTTAATCATGCATTAATCTTTTTGTTCATCAGCACAAGTTGTTCATTAACAACTTAAATAATAATTTAAGTTATTCTGATATGAGTCATGCCTTCCTTATTATTTCCAGGGTTCTTCTTAAGTACAGTATGAATAGACCTCTACCTGGGTTTCTGTTACCTGCTAAATGTTCTTTGGAAGTCCTGTTTGGATAATGTAATGATGACTCTTCAGTGTCTGTTTATATTTCCTCTGCTACCTACCCATTGCTTGGAATTTATTTAATGCAATGTCTGGAATGTAAATGGCATGTGTTCAGGTTATTCAGGAAATAAATGTCAGCATGTACAGCTTCAATTACTTTCAAATTCCTTTTTTTTTTTTCTTCACTGACATATTTGGACCAAAACTGAAATGGAATGTGGTGTAAGAAGTAAACTCTCATTCAAAAATAGCTGTCCAGTCAAGAGATCTAAATGATAGTAACAGCTCTACTTTACAGCAGTGGTTCCCAAACAGTGTATTAAGTAACCATGGTGTGGCTTGAGGTAAATCCAAGTGTGCCAAGTGAAAATCATGTGTTATTATTCTACAACTACATAAAAAAAAGTTCTTATTTAATTTTACTAATTTGCCTTTCCAGTATTTTATCGGTACATATTTCCCCTAAAAGTCTTTTATGTCAATGGACTTGACTTTGATGTGTCACATAGGGAGGCTAATGGGGGTGGTGGTGTAAGATCATCATTTTCTTATGTAATTTAGCAAACAACAACTAACCACGACTGGTACTGACAACTAAAGAAAAAAACTGTCTATAGACAGTATTGCACAAGCTGCCTGTGCATCATCTTGTTGGGAGAAGTTCATTCTAACATGGTTCAGTGCAAGTTAAAATGACACTTGGAAACCAAACATCTCTTCTTATAAATTGGCCTATTCATGAGTTCAGAATTAGCTCTGCCATTTGTAGATTTGGTAAAGTGTCTGTAAGGTTATGGAAGCAAGCAAGTAAGCCTATTAGAGTTCACTGTCATGTTCCTGAGCTTTTGATCCAGTGTTTTAAGTTTGACATTGTAGTTCTGTTTTTGCTTAGTTTGTTCGTTGTTTTTGCCATTCTGAGTTTTGTATTCTAGCTTATAGCTCCTGCTTTGCTTCCTACATATTTACTCTCAGATTTGGTTGTCTTCTTTATATTATTTTTAATTCTAGTTATTGTTTACAGTTAAGTCCCAGAGCTTCAGTTTTCCTGCACTCCTGTGTTCCCCCTGTCTGTTAAGTCTCCGTTTCCGTTAGATGTTCTCGTGCTTAGTTGCTTCCTGTTTGATAGTCTTTTGTCTCATGTGGGCTGTATTTAATTTTGCTTCCCTTAAGAATGGGCCTGCGTTTCCATCGCACTTTGTGAACTGATCCTTTACGTATGAGTGTGGGCGGATCCTCATCTGGACACAATAGCTGAAGGGCACCAACGTGGGAGAACACGCTGTTGTGCTGAGAACATATTTTACGGTCCAAAAAAAACTACTGCAGAATCTGTAGGCGACACAAGGTAAACACAGAAAGCAATTCCGAGCAAAATGACAAGTATGCACTTTGCATCCTTTTATCTGTGATATGAACTGATACAAAGCAGCAAGTTCAGCCTTAGGGCCCAACCTAATTCACAACTGTGAAAATTGTATCGCTTTTCTCATGTAATACACACCACGCAGTGAAATAGCAGTAGAAAACTTCACGTTGAGATGGCAGAGCCATAACCTTCTGCTGCCAATCCCTACAGTGCCTCCTGTAGGTGGTGGGCCTACAGGATGGTGAACCCAGATTAGTTCACATCTAAATAACAGTTTCTCTGTATAGTTAGGAGATTGTTCCTCTACAGCAGCACCCCTTTCTTAAGGAGTGCCTCATGGTTCCATTCTGGGCCCAATTCTTTTTTCATTGTCTTTGTTGCCTCTAGGGTTTATTTTTAGAAAACATAATATTTCTTTCCAGTGCTTTGCTGATGACATCCAGGTGTATATGCTCATTAAATTGAACAGCAAAGACCCATGGGAGCCTCTGCTAAAACTAGATTAAAACAGAGAGGTGATTGAACTTTTGCAGCAGCAGCTCCAAAACTATGGAAGGGTCTACCTCTACCTATCCACACAGCTTGGACGGTACACACATTGTTCCAGACGTCTTATGGTTTTTCTTCATTCATGACAATTGTGTGAAATAGTAAGTGTTTCTTACCATATGTCATCAACTTTGCCTATTTTATACAGTAGTTTGTGAAATTTGCTAGGTAACATTACTGTATCTAATGTACATCTGTGTGTGTGTGTGTGTGTGTGTGTTGTGTGCAGGCATGTGTGGTTAGTTATATATCTACATATTGACCAGTGGTTTGTTTGTCATTCAAACTTTCTCCATCTTTGATGTTTTCTCATTAAAGGTGTCATGGCTACTAGGTATACAGCTGAAACAATCCTACGGATGCTGGATAAAGAGGCAGTTATGGGATTGGACTCAGAATCTGAACTATTCAATTCACATGAATTCAATTTCATTTATATAGCACCAATTCACAACAACAGTCACCTCAAGGTGCTTTATATAGCAAGATAAAGAGGCTAAAATAATACAGAGAAAACCCAAGATTTAGAAGACGCCCTGTGAGCAAGCAGTTGGCAGGAAGGAAAAAAATCCCTTCAGCAGAGCCAGGTTCAGGGACGGGGCAGTCAGGCAGTCATCTGCTATTACCAGTTGGGGGTGGGGGAGGGAAACAGGACAAAACACATGCTGTAGAAGAGAGCCAGAGATTAATAATAACTAATGATTAACTGCAGTATCATGTATAAACACATAGAAAGTGAAAAGAGGTGAGTGAAGAAGAAACAGCAGCCTAGGCCTATTGAAGCAAAGCTAAGGGTGGGTTTAGGGTCACCTGATCCAGCCCTAACTATGATCTTTATCAAAAAGGAAAATTTTAAGTCTAATCTTAAAAATAGAGAGGGTGTCTAACTCCCAAAATCAGACTGGGAGCTGCAGGCTCTTCCTCCCATTCTACTTTTAAATATCCTAGAAAACACAAGTAAGCCCGCAGTCTGAGAGTCAAGTGCGTTTTTGGGGTGATATGGCACTATGAGGCCTTTAAGATAAGCTGGGGCCTGATAATTCAAGACCTTGTATGTGAGAAGAATAATTTTAAATTTAATTCTGGATCTAACAGGGAGCCAATGAAGAGAAGCCAAAATGGGAGAAATATGCTCTCTCTTTCTAGTCCCTGTCAGGACTCTAGCTGCAGCATTTTGGATCAGCTGAAGGCTTTTCAGGGAGCTTTTAGGACAGCCTGATAATAATGAATTACAGTAGTCCAGCCTAGAAGTAATAAATGCATGAATTAAGCTTTTCAACATCACTCTGAGACAGAATTTTATAATTTTAGTTATTGCGCAAATGCAATCTTACATATTTGTAATAACTAGTTCTTATAAAGCGCTTTTCTACTCTAACTGAGCACTCAAAGCACTTATACAACATGTTTGCATTCACTCATTCATACAAGCACTTCCATATGAATCTAAGCTAAGTGCTTATTGTCTATCATTCATACACAATCATACTCCAATGCTTGCGAGAGAGCAACTTGGGGTTCAGGACCTTGCCCAAGGATACTTTGGCATGCAGCCCGGAGCAGCCAGGAATCAAACTGACGGCCAAGGTAATGATATCCAGTCAACATCCATTTTGCACACACACACACACACACACACACACATAAAATGGATGTTGACATTTTTCTGTTGCTGCTGTTGTGTGTTTTTTTAAAAGTGAAAAATAAAAAATAGTTTAAACATTAAATCATGAAACACGATTTTTCTGGTTGGTAGAAAAGAATTCATTTTGAAATATTGTTTCTATTCCATCATGTAATGAAGGGGTTCAATATATTTACCTATAGTTTTACTAGTTCATCAGTGATTGATACTAAAAGCTAATAGGAAAGGCACACACATTTATTGTTTAGATATTCTTTCTGAGTTTAGTGCTTTTTGGGGGACTATGATTTAAGTGACTGTTTAAGTTCATGGAAGGTGAGTGAGCAGAGGGGGAATGGCCAGCCTCCCTGTGCTGGAAAGAAAACCTTAATCAGAAGTGTTCACAGATTATAATAAAAGAGTGAAAGTAGCTCAGTCACATTCTTAAGAACCCTGGGGCAAACCAAAGTGACAGATTAGGGGAGTCTGGTCAAGGTATTTCTAATATGTGTAACTGATTAAAGCACATTTATTACTGAGTTATTTATAGGAATTTGTATACATATTTGTAAATGTGTGTTTTTTGCATTATATTTGGTGTGGTTTGGAGAACAACATGTGAAAAATAAGGTTGGAATAAAGTTGGACACCCAAAAAATGTCTTCTGCCTGTCGTGAGGGGGGGACACTTCACTGTGGTACAAAAACTATTTTAGATCAATGCATTTATCGACTACTAATTACAGAAAATCTGGGTTCAACTGCCCACTAAGCACTTCCGGAACTATCCAAAGTCTACATGATCCATGTAGCAATCTTGCATTCCGGTATCTTTTGAAGCAACTCTTACTGATTGAGGGCTCTGATGTGGTTTATGGTTTATTGATATCTGATTGGTTTATGCCCATGTTAGATGGTGATAGATGAGTTATCCAGTCGCCTGCCCAGCCCTTTCCAAAGAGTTCACAGAGGTACTTGAAAGTTTAGGATTCCTATAGAATTTTCTATATTTCTCCCTAAATGCCCCCAAACATCATCAGATGTTAAAAGCAGAAAAATAGAGCCAACAAATGAAAGCAAAAATATTAGACATGATTTTTGTTTAACATAGAAAACTGATCCAAATTTACATGTTAAGTTTGATGCTTATAAAGCTGAGCAGGTTACAGAACCATCTCTGAAGAGCTGAAGAACTCCAAAACCAAACCACAGTCCAGCAGACTGTATACATCTGGAGGAAATTCAAGAGCACTGTCACTATCCTGAGTAGAAAATGAATAAAGAACTACATGAACTGATGGTAAAATCATGAAGTCAAACCATAATAACATTTCTGTAAAATCATGATTTAACCTTTTGGTTTCAAATGCTTGTGTAGAAAGAGACTTTTAATACATTTCAGTGCACAATTTCATGACAGTACATGAGACACAGTCCACACCAAGGCAAGTGAAACAAGTCTTGTATTGCTGAATCAGCAAGAGAGTACCCAGTTAAGCTCATGTTTTGACTTTCTAAGTCCAGTAAGTGACAACTGTCATTTTAAGGTCTGTTGCTGTAACTCTTGTGAGCACTACACTGCTCTAGTATTTCTCACAGCGAGGTGGTGGGATGTGGGAGTTGGTCCAACTGCATGACTCACTGAAGGCCTTTGATCTAAATCTCATGAATGCTGTGCCAAAAATGTCTCAGTCAGAAAAGACTCCCTCTTCTTTCTTTTTTTTCTTTTAAAAATATTAACAATCCTGAATAATTCACTGTTGGTTTTGACCTTAAACATGAGATATGCAGATAATGTTGACATGACAGTACATTTTACAGCAATCAGCTTAGACATAAACAGAGCAGATATTTGGTTTGCTTATGGCACTACTGGAACATTCAGAGGGTCACCACTGACATCACAGTCTACGTGCTTGGACAACACTCAAAATCTTTCATTTAAAAAGAGCAATAATGTGCAGTTTATTTCATAAATCTCCCTGTTTGAGTAGATCTGCAATCACATTCTCAATAAACCCAGGGACCTAGTTCCTTTGGCCATAGACACCAATGCCGTCACACTGCCTCCATCATGTTTGACAGGCAATGTGGTGAATCATGAACCCTCCATAATCCTCTTCTCATATTTACTGTTACAAGTTCAACTGTTTAAAAGGACCTTGTTGCACAGATGATTGTGCTTATTTGTGTTACCAGTGATTTGCATCTCTTTACAGTTTGTATTCATTCTAATGACCTACCTGTGCTATGTGTTAAGAGTTTTCTTTCCACTTCACCAGAAGTGTGTGTGTGTGTGTAACACACTTCAGAGTCAATCTCTGGAACAGGATTCACATGAACTTTCAATTGCTGAGTGAAGTTAGAAAATGGTCCAGGAAACATGCTTCCTGTCCTGTGCCAGTGTTCATTCAGAATTCATAGCTGCACCATTGTTCATGGGTGTAATAATAATTTAAACTCAGTGAGTAGATTTTGGAACTGAATCCTGGAAACTGTGCTTCTCTTCTTCTGCCTCTGACACTCTGATATAAATATGTTTTAGACTAAAGAAGACAAGATACAAACAGCTCTGTGAGAATGTCCTATTAAGAAATACCTGCACTTTGAGCAACACGATGAGGTCTTGTATTTGCAAGTCATGTGTATTTAAGAACAGATGAAAATCCAGCAAAGACCTGAGACAGCATGAGAGCTGCATCTAAGATTATCTAAGATAAGATAAAATATTTATTATCTTTATTGTCATTGCACAATACAATGAAATTTTGTTGGAGCTGTCCTCCAGGTGCTGAAATAATAAATACAAGATAGAAATTAGAAATACACTGCTCAAAAAAATAAAGGGAACACTTAAACAACACAATATAACTCCAAGTAAATCAAACTTCTGTGAAATCAAACTGTCCACTTAGGAAGCAACACTGATTGACAATCAATTTCACATGCTGTTGTACAAATGGAATAGACAACAGGTGGAAATTATTGGCAATTAGCAAGACACACTCAATAAAGGAGTGGTTCTGCAGGTGGGGACCACAGACCACTTCTCAGTACCTATGCTTTCTGGCTGATGTTTTGGTCACTTTTGAATGTTGGTGGTGCTTTCACACTCGTGGTAGCATGAGACGGACTCTACAACCCACACAAGTGGCTCAGGTAGTGCAGCTCATCCAGGATGGCACATCAATGCGAGCTGTGGGAAGAAGCTTTGCTGTGTCTTTCAGCGTAGTGTCCAGAGGCTGGAGGCGCTACCAGGAGACAGGCCAGTACACCAGGAGACGTGGAGGAGGCCGTAGGAGGGCAACAACCCAGCAGCAGGACTGCTACCTCCGCCTTTGTGCAAGGAGGAACAGGAGGAGCACTGCCAGAGCCCTGCAAAATGACCTCCAGCAGACCACAAATGTGCATGTGTCTGCACAAACGGTTAGAAACCGACTCCATGAGGATGGTATGAGGGGGTTGTGCTCACAGCCCAACACCGTGCAGGATGCTTGGCATTTGCCAGAGAACACCAGGATTGGCAAATTCGCCACTGGCACCCTGTGCTCTTCACAGATGAAAGCAGGTTCACACTGAGCACATGTGACAGACGTGACAGAGTCTGGAGACGCCGTGGAGAACGATCTGCTACCTGCAACATCCTTCAGCATGAGCGGTTTGGCAGTGGGTCAGTAATGGTGTGGGGTGGCATTTCTTTGGAGGGCCACACGGCCCTCCATGTGCTCGCCAGAGGTAGCATGACTGCCATTAGGTACCGAGATGAGATCCTCAGACCCCTTGTGAGACCATATGCTGGTGCGGTTGGCCCTGGGTTCCTCTAATGCAGGACAATGCTAGACCTCATGTGGCTGGAGTGTGTCAGCAGTTCCTGCAAGATGAAGGCATTGAAGCTATGGACTGGCCCGCCTGTTCCCCAGACCTGAATCTGATTGAGCACATCTGGGACATCATGTCTCGCTCCATCCACCAACGTCATGTTGCACCACAGACTGTCCAGGAGTTGGCAGATGCTTTAGTCCAGGTCTGGGAGGAGATCCCTCAGGAGACCATCCGCCACCTCATCAGGAGCATGCCCAGGCGTTGTAGGGAGGTCATACAGGCACATGGAGGCCACACACAATACTGAGCCTCATTTTGACTTGTTTTAAGGACATTACATCCAAGTTGGATCAGCCTGTAGTGTGTTTTTCCACTTTAATTTTGTGTGTGACTCCAAATCCAGGCCTCCATTGGTTAATAAATTTGATTTCCATTGATGATTTTTGTGTGATTTTGTTGTCAGCACATTCAACTTTGTATAGAACAAAGTATTCAATGAGAATATTTCATTCATTCAGATCTAAGATGTGTTATTTCAGTGTTCCCTTTATTTTTTTGAGCAGTGTATAAATAAAATAAAATAAATAAGGATCTGGTATTTACAGTGAGGAGAGGTAGTATGATGCAATGTTTACAGTAAGCAGCAGTATAAATGGCAATAAATGGTTTATTTACAATTTATCGAATCCTGTAGATTGCACCTACAGGAGCTGCTCGGCCATGGAAACCCATGCCATGAAGTTCTCTGCACTACGATTATGATGTTAATGCCAGGGGAGGTTTGGAACTTTGCAGTTATTGAATCAGCATAATGTTGACAACTTTTGACACACTACAGTACTGTGTGAAAGTCTTGAGCTGTCCCCCCTTTTTTGCTTCCAAGTAGCCAGTCATTCTTGTATTTTTTCGAAAGCAGCCTTGAGCAATACAGTGGTATGCAAAAGTTTGAGCACCCCTGATAATTTTCATGATTTTCCTTTATAAATCATTGGTTGCTTGGATCAGCAATTTCAGTTAAATATATCATATAGCAGACGAACACAGTGATATTTGAGAAGTGAAATGAAGTTTATAGGATTTACAGAAAGTGTTCAATAATTATTTAAACAAAATTAGGCAGGTGCATAAGTTTGGGCACCCCAACAGAAAAAGTAGATCAATATTTAGTAGATCCTCCTTTTGCAGAAATAACAGCCTCTAAACACTTCCTATAGCTTCCAATGAGAGTCTGGATTCTGGTTGAAGGTATTTTGGACCATTCTTCTTCACAAAACATCTCCAGTTCAGTCAGCTTTGATGGTTTCCGAGCATGGACAGCCCACTTTATATCACACCACAGATTTTCAATAATATTCAGGTGTGGGGACTGAGATGGCCATTCCAGAATGTTGTCCTTGTTCCTCTGCATGAATGCCTTAGTAGATTTTGAGTGTTTAGGGTCGTTGTGTTGTTGAAGTATCCAGCCCCGGCGCAACTTCAACGTTGTCACTGATTCTTGAACATTTTTCTCAAGAATCTGCTGATATTGACTGGAATCCATGCGACCCTCAACTTTAACAAGATTCCCAGTACCTGCACTGGCCACACAGCCCCACAGCATGATGGAACCGCCACCAAATTTTACTGTGGGTAGCAAGTGTTTGTCTTGGAATGCTGTGTTCTTTTTCTACCATGCATACCGCCCCTTGTTATGTCCAAATAACTCAATTTTAGTTTCATCAGTCCACAGCACCTTATTCCAAAATGAAGCTGGCTTGTCCAAATGTGCTTTAGCATACCTCAAGCGACTCTGTTTGTGGCGAGTGCGCAGAAAAGGCTTCTTCTGCATTCCTCTCCCATACAGCCTCTCCTTGTGCAAATTGCGCTGAATAGTTGAATGATGCACAGTGACACCATCTGCAGCAAGATGATGTTGTAGATCTTTGGAGCTGCTCTGTGTGTTGACTATGACTGTTCTCACCATCCTTCACCTCTGCCTATCTGAGATTTTTCTTGGCCTGCCACTTCGGGCCTTAACTAGAACTGTGCCTGTGGTCTTCCATTTCCTCTCTATGTTCCTCACAGTGGAAACTGACAGCTGAAACCTCTGAGAGAGCATTTTGGATCCTTCCCCTAAACCATCATATTGAACAGTCTTTGTCTTCAGGTCATTTGAGAGTTGTTTTGAGGCTCCCATGTTGCCACTCTTCAGAGAAGATGCAAAGAGGAGAAACACTCGCAATTGGCCACCTTAACCCTTTCTCATAATTGGATTCACCTGTGTATGTAGGTCAAGGGTCATTGAGCTTACAAAACACATTTTGTGTTCCAGTAATTAGTGCTAAAGGTATTCAAATCAATAAAACGACAAGGGTGCCCAAACTTATGCACCTGCCTAATTTTGTTTAAATAATTATTGCACACTTTCTGTAAATCCTAAAAACTTCATTTCACTTCTCAAATATCACTGTGTTCGTCTGCTATATGATATATTTAACTGAAATTGCTGATTCAAGCAACCAATGATTTATAAAGGAAAATTATGGAAATCATCAGGGGTGCCCAAACTTTTGCACACCACTGTAGCTCTCTAGGTTTTTGATGGTTTTTCTTTGGACACACAGGCCACTTAATCACTCAGTTTCAGTCCAGTCCTTGAACCATTTTCAGAGGAATGATTGCTAAGCCACTTACATGTAACATTGACCTATGAATCACTCAAGCATAAAAAAGGCACTTTTTTAGGCAATGTTGTGAGCAGTGTTGGGGTAGTTACACAAGAAAGTTATATATTACACATTACTCATTACTTTCCTTAAAATGCAGTACATTACTTAATTACAGAGAAAGTAATTTGTTGCTGTACTGTTTTAATTACTTTCGTGTTAAAAATAACCTGCAACACATTGTCACATAATTACCAGTTACCAGTACCATAATTACCAGCAATATAAACATTAGGCTACAGTCGCACACATCAACACAAATCCATACCCTAATGAGGACACACTTTCTTTGTTTCCATGTAAACACAAAGCAAGCAAGCCTGATTTCTCATCACTGCCTTTGTTGCCTGTTGAAGTCCAGGCTGTGGCTGTTAAGCTTGTGTCGGCATTCGCTCAGCTTTAACATCACTCTGGGTTCTTGGCTAGCTTCGAGTTAGCATGCTGGCTGTGCAGATGCTTGCGAAGAGCCAAAGTTGTGTTAGCAATATAATGCACTTGTTTCTGTCCTGGAGGTAGTTTGCAGTTTACTCCTGTTGATGAAACCCATGTTGTGGCTACAGATAACAGACTACTTAGCAAAGAACCAGTTTTAAATTGTGTCTTTAGGCACTCTGTTACTAGCAGCCTGTTGCAAAAATACAAAATTCATTACCATTTCTCAAGTTAAATCTACCAAAAATGCCAACGATAACATAGTATGACAGGTATAAAACAGTATTTTTGCACAAAGGTGATTCTGAGAGCACTACCAGTCAAAAAGCTTGGCATGTCTGGGCATGGTGTCCTGAAAAATTTGAGGTACCTGGACAAGTGGAAGGCAAAAGAAGAAGGGACAAATCTAAAACAGATGAACAGTATCTAAAAGTCATGTCCCTACATTAACTGCTCCAATGCCATCAGTGGCCCACGAGTCTGTTGTCCACTGCAGCCCTGGCAAGATGAAGTCATACGCCACAGTAATGTCATAAATACTGTATGGCTTAAAATTTTAAGTCACATCTTCTCCATTGCTTTAATGGAAGAAATTCTGTCTGGAGCTGGAATTACAGCGTCACCCTATTATTTTGCAAGACCATGATGATTTTTGTGGAAAAATGATTAATTTCATCCCTTTATAGTTTCATTTCTTGCCATTAAAAGGAACCACACCTAAAGGCAGTTCTGCATTAGTTTCAGGTTTCAACCACAGTTTTCATGAGTATGGTTTTCAAGAAGTCTTTAGGTATTTGGACAATAATAAGATCTTTTGTGTCTTTGCATCACTACAGCAAATTTTAAATAAATCAAGAGGGGTAAAATACGCCCATCACACTCTATTAATCCTGTTCATTGTCAAATGGAAAACAAAGATTTAATAGTTGTGTCACCTTAAATTTTGACTTTGATCTCTAGGAGTTGATCTCTGTATAATGTCTTGATATGGAAAATAATCATGCAAGGTATCATCTAAACCCTTCAAACCATTTGCTAGATATGAAGTAGACATGAAGAAACCTAACAAAAAGCATAGATTTAACCATATGGCCTTAACCCCGTGACCCCCATATACAATCCTAACCTTGCTTTGGTCATAAACTCTCTATCCATGAAGTTTGGAAAGTGTAGGCTGAACAGCCAAATTTCCAGAGACTCAAAAATAACTGGTCAACTGACTGAAAGGCAGTCTCATGGACGGGTGGGGTCTGTTTCCTTATTATTCCATGACAAATTAAGCAAATAAAAGACCTAGAGTTGATTTCAAGTGTTGAGCACTTGATAGCTTTTCATTTGAACACTCAATATGATTAGACTGAAAAACTCAAACTGATCAGAGAGATAATTTGTTAATTTGTTACCTTCATTAAAATAAAGTATGGCAAAATAAATAATTTAGCCCAAACTACTGTGAGACAGTGCTTCACAGTGCAGATGGATAATGACCCAAAGCATACTGCAAAGCAACCCAAGAGTTTCTCAAGCCAAAGAAATTAGATATTCTTCAATGGAAAAGTCAGTCTCCTGAACTTAACCCAACAGAGCATGCTCTTCAGTTACTGAAGACAAAACTTACAACTGAGAGACCCACAAACCAGCAGCAACTGCAGGCAGCTGCAGTAAGGGCCTAGTGGCGCATCTCAGGAGAGGAGGGTCGCATTTTGAGTCGCGGTTTGAGTCCCCATCTGAGTGTGTGCTGTGATTGTGTCCCTGGGCAAGACACTTAATCCACATTGCCTAAGTGTGAATGTGGTTGTGTAGTTGGTGGTGGTCAGAGGGGCCGTAGGCATGAATTGGCAGCCACGCTTCTGTCAGATTGCCCCAGGGCAGCTGTGGCTACATTAGTAGCTTACCACCACCAAGTATGATTGAGATGTGAATGAATGGTGCACAGAATTGTAAAGCGCTTTGAGTACCGTGAAAAGCGCTATATAAGTCTAAGGCATTATTACTGTGAATGCCCTCGAGGCATTCACAGTATTGTTGTTGCATTTTTTTCTTCCGTATGTTTTTCGGTTCGCTAATAACTCAAAAACACTTTAAGCTACAGAAACGATTCTGGTATCAAATTGTTCAGCTTCTTCGGGACATTTATGCTATTACTTTTCTGGTTCCAGGATTTTGGCAATGATTTTATATTAATATTTTTCTGAATTTTTTGCCCCATTCAAATGAATGGGGAAAGTCTCAAATCCTTTTCAAATCCTTTCAGGCTTTAAAAGCTAATAGCTTCAGCATACTTTTAGCTAGAAACACAATTTAAGCTTTAAAATAAAGCTACGTCTCTCAGCTATTCAGCTATTACTTTTTGTGTTGATATCTTTTATGGTTTTTGAACAGTGACAGCTTAAGTGCAAGGATGTTTTTTCACCCTTTTCATACTTTATAATGGGTGTGTGTTGCGTTTTGCTAGAGTGGGAGCCTAATTAGTAGAGTGCGAGACGTCAAAACTTTCAGGTGGAAAATTTATTTTTAAACTGCCGCTGTGTCCACACTCTTCACTCTACAGCCATCATTTTATGCTCAAAATGTAGAGCTGCTTCTCTACTTTCAAACAATGTGTCTTTCAACCCTGTCAAATGTAAACTTTTTAAACTGTGAGGCTTCAAGCACAGGGAGGACCTTCCAACTCCTTCATTCACCTCCATAGTAATTTCAGAGAGCCTATTTTCTCCAAAGCAGAAATGAGCACCTTTTTTAAACTGCTCCCACGGCCACACCTTTGAGCCCAGGAAAATAAAAATTACACCACTCTTTAGAGCAGGTCCTTGTGACGCTCACAGTTCAAAAATTATGTTGATAGGAGCTAAGGCTTTTGATTTAGAAGCACTTGTTTGACAGGATCACTGAGTCAGATTTGACAGAGACTTGGCCAGAGTGCATACACCTCAGCAGGTAGGCAGTGCACCTGGCAGGTGTTTTCAATCAGTGCATTCAGCGCCACAGAGCTCTCTGCTATATGTATGCAGTGCAAACCTCACTGTGTGCGAGACTCCTGTTAGCTCAGTGGTAGAAAACGTCACCATGAATGCAGAAGAAACAGACAGCACAGGTTCAAGTCCTGCTGCAATATTACATTCATTCTGCCCACAATCTTATGCACCTTCTTTCTCCTTCATATTTCGGATCAGGTTTCAGTGTGCTTACATTTCTTAAGGTCATTGTTGACCTTTCAAAGCTTTTATATTCATTGATACTCTAGCAAACTTCAGCTCAAGACATAAGAGCTTTTCTGATCATTTGTCAGTCTTGAGCACTCCTACTGTTTGCACACAGAAGTTGCACTTTACTTTTGACACAATTTAAACAGGTGAAAAGGCCAGAGGTCATCAGCTGCCACAGCCACCTCAGTAATGGTGACCCGTTTCACCCGTTTCAATATCTTTTATGGTTTTTCTTAAGCTGCAGTGTAAATGCCATGTAAATGTTTTTATGCCCTTTCAGCAAATTGACTGCAACTTAATCCCTTTGTTGCCAATTTCAGCTTTTTTTGCATTTCAAATACATTTTCAGCATTTTTTTCAGCTGCTTTAACTCTTTCAGCCAATCAGATTGAAGCTCTGAAGCATTTCGTTGCATTTCAGCTCCGATCATTCAGCAGGGGGCATTCACAGTGCATTTTCTATGGGAAATGCCCTTTTCTAGTTATTATTTGGTAATGTCCATGGGTTCTAGACTTCAGGCAGTCACTAACTGCAAAAGATTTTCATCCAAATATTAAAAATACACCCTAATACTTTTGAGCATCTGAAAATGTATAAAGTGGCTAATAATTCCCAAGCACATAATACTTTAGTCAAATCCCTTAAATTAAAGCTGAAAGTCTGCACTTCCATTGCGTGACTCACTGTACACCACCACAGTGGACTTTAAATCAAAGGCAAAAATACAAAAAAAAAGAACAAGTGCCATTGTTGGTCTTATGGGTCTGACTGTAAGGTATCTGCAAAAGAGGAATTCAAATCAATCAGTTTTATTAATCCACACATTTCGTTCATTCAGCAGAGAACAGAAAATAAGATATTCAGACAAAACAAGAAAATTAAGTACAACAGAATTCCAATAAGTTAACAAAAAGCATTTTTGAACAGAACATTATCTCAAATTTGTGAAGTAAGCAGAAGAGAAGGAGGACACACATTTGGGCACCAACTCCATCTGTGTCACATGACCTGTGAGTAAAATACACTCATTTCATATGAACTTATCAGCAGGCTGGGTTAAAAAAAGAAAAAGAAAAAAAAAAAGGCAGTGCATGCACGTGCACATGCATGGTGAAAGGGAGCACATTAGGTTTAAATCTCAAACAAACAGACTTGGTTACATCCACATAAACACATAGATGTCCAGCAGGACAGGCTACCAGCTGTAGCACATGCAGCACTAAGACAGAAAATGTTTTCATTTAATGACAAACACTGAAAATCCCAAAAAAACAAAAACACTAAAGGGCAAAGCACACAAACACTTGTGTAATAGTGAGGAAGTGAGTGTTGCATGCTGGCTGTGGTAAACTTTAAGTCTGTAGACATTTGTGTGATGTTTGAAGAGCACATTCTCTGGAGTGCAGCAGATGGTCTCAGCAGTTCCCGCCTGTCTGCTTAAGGCAGTTAGAAAGGGAGCATTCATTTCACCTTTATTTACCCAACAGGTGTTCATATTGTTCAAAGGGGCAGCTGCGGTGGTGTGGAAAGGTGTAGGAAGCAAATAAACAAAAAAAAAAAAACAGCCCATATGGGAAATGCAAATAATCAAAAGAGTTTTTCTTAAGTTGCCTTCCAGTGTCGACAAACTTATTGTTGCTTTAAATAACACAAGTATTACATTCACTTCCACTAGCAGTTAAGGCAGATTGTCTTCCCAAACAATCCTCTGAAACACTTTAGTGGTTTACAGCTGTCCAGAGAGAACTGTAAACCACTGTAAACTATTACATTTAATGCTTTCATCAATAAATTATATTAATAAATTAACAGTAACCACTGTGAGGGAAAAAAAAGGGGAAGAACAAAACACATCTGTAATAAAAGTAGGAAACAGTCACATCTTTCATTCTTATTTGTAGCTTTCAAATAAACCAAAAAGTGGTCTGAATGGTTTCCCTCCTCCCCACACATGCGAAAAAATAATCCAACATAAAGAAGTCCAGTTTGTTTTCACTTCTTCTTCAGTTGCGTCACATCAATACATTAGCAAGAAGAATTAAGGACATGGAATCGTTTCATCAGCGCGAGCTTACACCTACAACCTCCATGAGACAATATTTTAGACTTTTACAACTCGATTCTGCATCATAGCTTAGCAATGAATTCATGAAAGTGGTTTTAAAATTTATATAATAAATATATCAAACAGAGCAATATAATTTAATTCAGGCATGGAAACACCTGCTTCAATCTTTGGGATGCACAACAGAAAAAAAAAAAAAAATCACAAAAAGAGAAATAAAAGGAATGTTGACCATCCCAAATGAGGATGTTCCTGGATTCACTGTAACTGTGTCTCCATTTTCACTGCTGTCTGAGAAGCATTTTGCGTATTCAGGAGTATTATTGAGGGTTACAGGTTAGTGTAAGAGTGAGAAATTCTTTGTGGCTTCACTGTGTGTCCAATCACACACATGCACATGCACACGTGTGTATGTTGTCTAACTGAGTAGCTCCAGGTATGTGACAGGCACTTTTCCTTTCTGGTTCCCTTTCTCCCCAATCAGCCAGTCGGAGTCCATTCCAGGCACTGTGTAAACGGTGATGAGCTGTAACACAGGAGGAACGACCACGTTTAAGTCAAGCAGTCAAAATGAGCACGTAAAGACAGATTTGACTGTACTGGCCAATATTCAGCATTTAATAGGTTAATATCGGCATGTTGCACACTATGCATGTATATTAGCGGAAAAAAAGGAAAAGATTGGGCTAAGTAATAAATAGTATCATCATGTAGTTAGTTACGCAGAGAGAGCTTACATCCTTCTGTCTGCAGCACATGTAACAGAGTGGCATCATGGAGGAGCAATCAATGTTTCTCACACATAGACTTCACTTTTTTTTTTAGCCATTCCAGTGATTTAGCATTGGACAATCCCCATGTTTGTATTCTAAAAGTTCAGTTGCTGCTAAAACAATCTAGCCTTGGCCCTTCCAGTGTTGAGCTGGCTCATTGTTCAGACATTTCTGTCCTCAAAATAATTTAGCTGACTCCCCAAGAAGGCTCTCATTCAGATGTTACACATGAACCCTGTCTTGAACTGTAACTTGTGCTGATAGTCCTTCCCCTCTACCAGGAGTCAATAAGAAGGACTGTTGTCTCCATGCACAGCACAGGATGCTGGAGTTGGAGTTCATCTGCAGGACGAGCTGATTATAATGCTCACAATATTTTTTACATAGTGCTAGGCAAACAAAAAAAAATTCCAAACATTTTCTTAACTACTTATCAAGTTCAGGGTCACAGGAGGGCTGTCCCTGGTTAGAGTGTGGGAGGAAGCTGTCGTACCGAAAGAGAACCCACGCAGGCACGGGGAGAACATACAAACTCCACACAGAAAGGCCCCGGCCTGATGATGGATTCAAACCCAGGACCTTCCTGCTGTGAGGCAAAGGCACCAACCACTGCACCACCGTCATGTCCCTCAATGGCAACAGGGGGATAAATAATTAAAGACTCTGGTCTCAACTTTTGAGCTTGGGTGATAAGAGCGTACCAACACCAGTATTTACTGAGCTAATGATAATAAAATCATTAAATAATAAATAAAATCACAAAAGCCCTAATGAGATGAATAAGTCTAAGCCAAGACTTAAAACCACAGGATATCTAAGGCTTTTCTCATTTCTCTAGTTTGTGCCTCCTCGCCTCCTCTGTCCTCCACCTGATACTAAGATCTCTGCATATCATCATGAATGTCTCAGTTCCTAAAACTCATCTGGAGGAAAGAGGCAAGAGGGAAGAGGAAAAAGGAAGTTTGCTTAAGGAGCTTTAATTGATGACGCACAAGTGTATCTTTTAAGGAAGTGTTTCAAGTTCAGAATACAAAAGAAGTATGAGACACAGCTGAAACCCACAAACCACAGCAGGGGAAGATTCATCAAACAACTCTGAGTTTGTGATATATAAAGTCAAACACTGTTACATCTGAGATCATAAAATGCAGAAGTAGTTGGGCTATAACAAAAGAATTCATGATACAGCTGTGTCAAACATCACATTTAAATCGACATCACTGAGGTCAAATGAAGCTCCAAGCTACCTCAGATCATCTCTGGTACGAGGGACTAAGATGCAAGAAGAGGAGTCAAGGAGAAGACTGGAGGATGTACAAAGTGAAATGAGAAAAGCGGCTACTAACTAAAATAAATCTCTGCTTTTAAGAACTCAATTGTCAGATTTTATTTAATCACTGCTTATGACCCAAGCCATGACACCACCCTAAGACTCACTCAGACACCCTCTTACAGCTGTGTCTGAATCAGAGTGAGTTACAACTAAATGCTGCATATATTTACTAGTCTGCTGACGTAGCAAAGTTGGAATGAGCACATCTTAAATGGGCAGTGATCTGTGAATGACACAATATAAGAGCAATATATGAGCAATATAAATCGAACAGTGACTCAGTAAATATTTAATGAGAAAAAAAAAAAGTAATGCAACTTGAATAATTTTCTCAGGAAACTGTACCATACCAACAGCAGGCCAACCGTGCCTTTGTTCAGTTTTAAGTTTTTGCAATACGTGTTTAATTGCACTCCATAGTTAGAAACGGAACATTTTTTACAAAGTCAATTAAACTATAAACTATCCAGTGTTCAAAGTCCTCTTTTTTTTCACTAGCTTGTTTTTATAAGTCAATGAAACCGCCGCTTTAGTTTGCCAAAAGCTTGAAACTACATTCCAAACACAGAAACCGTGCTGTATTTTTTGTCCCTTTTAGAAATCAAAACAGGAACCTAAACTATGCCTGCATGTGGTCTTTAATCAAGATAGGCTACATGTTATCAAAGGCCAACACATTTTTCCTGTATTTTACATTTCATTTTTAAACAGGGAAATTTTATCATCAGCCTTCTGGTAATTGGAAATAAAAATACCTTAATGCCTTAGTTTATATAGAGAGAGATTTAAAGGTGTAAGAGCTGGAAGGGCCTCAGCCATGTGCTGGAATCAGATACAAAAAGGAAAACTATAGCCATGATAATATGGTGTAATGGTCTACACATTTCATATATTTAATATTGTTTTGTTAAATGTTGTTGATATGAGACACTAGAATTTTTTGTTTGTTTAATTCATTTTATTACATACAATTGGATAACTGTAAATTGCCTTTGGATGGGGACTGCACAGTTTCTGCCACAAGGTGGGGCTAGTGAGTAAATGAGGCAAGTTTTCAGCAGAAGTGGGTTCTTCCTCTGGTCTTGCTGTTGTTAAGGTTAATGTTAATGTGGTGTACTGTGAACACAGGTTAGGTTTTGGGGACATCAGGCAATGTTCCAGGTGGTGTGATTATCCCAGAAGGACCAACCTGGGTTTGTTGGAAAGATCAGACTGTGCTGAATAAAAAGAACACAGGATATGTGACTGTGTCAGGTACAGTTAGTGTAAGACGTGAAAACTGTAAATCCAGGGGCGGCGCCATGATTCTGATTTTGGATGGGCCAAAGTAATTTGCGCTGGGCCCTGTAATTATAGAAGTTAATATTTAATACTACAACTTCAGTTTATTACATCTGCATGTATAAATTAAGAAAACAATACATGATTTAGACTAATATAGGCAATCCATTCACTTAAACACTGAAATCTGAAGTGTAATTTAATAAATATTGTCTTACTAGAATGATAACTGTCATAGTGATGAGAGAAATGGCAGGAGAAAGAAACAGATTGGGTGACCTTGATTAACAACATGAACAGAGAAAGGCATACTGCCCTGTAAATTCATTAACTTATCTTGTCTACGCTTTCAAGGATTCAAATAAAACTGGCAGAAATTTATGTGACCTCATTCGGACTTTACCTGCATTCTGCACAGCATTCCTATCACGACCGCCCACCCAACTGCACCAGTGCAAGCTGGATGCCACCACCAGAGAAATCCAGAAGGAAGTGGATTTTGTGAAAAAGATGAAAATGGCTGTGGTGGACACATACTTAAGAGGGAGGAACATATGGTGATGTATAAGAGTGGAGGACGGTAGATCGACTACATTTTATGCAGAAGGAGCAATCTGAAAGAGATAGGAGATGGCAAGGTGCTGTCAGGGGAGAATGTAGCGCGGCAACATTGGATGGTAGTGTGTAGGATGCCACTGAACATCAAGAAGAGGAAGTAAGTGAAGGCAGAGGCAGGGGTTAAATGCTCTAAAATATAAAGAATGGTGCTCAGAGTTTAGGGAAGAGTTGAGACAGACTGACAGAGCTACCAGATAACTGGGAAAGTACAGCTGCAGTGTAGTCTAGGGTGATGTGCAGGGCTGTAGTAACTACAGAGGGATAAAGTTGATGAGCTAATCCATGAAGATATGGGAAAGAACTGTTAAAGCCAGGCTGAGAAGAGATAATCAGTGAGCAGCAGTATGGCTTTTAGCACTACAGATGGGATTTTTGCTTTGAGCGTGTTGAAGGAGAGGTACAGAGAAGGTCAGAAGGAGTTGTACTGTCCTTGAATAGAAAAGCATGTGATAGGGTGCCAAGAGAGGAAATGTGGTCCTGTTTGAGGAAGTCAGGAGTGGTACAGAAGTATGTGAGGTGGTTTAAGTTCCAGTCTGTCCAGTTAGATCAAAAGTGAACTTTTAAAACCGACAAGGAAGTAGAAAATTAGGATAATTTCTTTCCTTTAGAAATTAAAAGTAACTATCTTGTAGCAGTAGGTTGCAGATTGTGCGGAGACACTTTTAGTTGTCCCCGACTATGTAGGTGTACTGCAGATAAATGTAGCTGCCAATGCAGCCCCTACTCACTGTAGCCTCTACAAGAAGGCAGGGTGGCCTTTATTTACCAATGAATCATATGTGTGTGTCTTATTTCCAAAGCCAGTCTTAATCAAGTACCTTGTTATTTATCATAATTTTTAAGACTTAAAACACAAAATACAGATTACATAAACTGTTCAAAAGAATTCATTACATTTGACATTTGGAATGAATACTTGGAAGGAACTACTCATTCATCCTAGGACAATTCACGCTTCTGTTGGGTGATATTTTACATAATGGATGCTTTTGCTTATGTTACTTATGTTACTGTGGAATGCTGATTTTTATTTTATGTTTTATTTTTTATAACTTACCATGTGTGAATGTATGTGCATATGTACTGTATGTGTACAGTACCAGTCAAAAGTTTGGACACACTTCCCTGTGTCCAAACTTTTGACTGGTACTGTATGTGTAAGTGAACGTGTATGCGTATGCGTATATATATATATATATATATATATATATATATATATATATATATCACACACACACACATCACACACACACACTTTAACATACAGTTTCATCCCTTATAATGTACAATGTATCACAAAGGTGAGTACACCCCTCACATTTCTGCAGATATTTAGTCTGTGTGTAGTCTGTGTGCAGCTTATATAACAGTGTAAATTTATTCTTCCCTCAAAATAACTCAATATACAGCCATTAATGTCTAAACCATCGGCAAGAAAAGTGAGTACACCCCTTAGTGAAAGTCCCTGAAGTGTCAATATTTTGTGTGGCCACCATTATTTCCCAGAACTGCCTTAACTCTCCTGGGTATGGAGTTTACCAGAGCTTCACAGGTTGCCACTGGAATGCTTTTCCACTCCTCCATGATGACATCACAGAGCTGGCGGATATTCGAGACTTTGCGCTCCTCCACCTTCCGCTTGAGGATGCCCCAAAGATGTTCTATTGGGTTTAGGTCTGGAAACATGCTTGGCCAGTCCATCACCTTTACCCTCAACCTCTTCAATAAAGCAGTGGTTGTCTTAGAGGTGTGTTTGGGGTCATTATCATGCTGGAACACTGCCCTGCGACCCAGTTTCTGGAGGGTGGGGATAATGCTCTGCTTCATTATTTCACAGTACATATTGGAGTTCATGTGTCCCTCAATGAAATGTAACTCCCCAACACCTGCTGCACTCATGCAGCCCCAGACCATGGCATTCCCACCACCATGCTTGACTGTAGGCATGACACACTTATCTTTGTACTCCTCACCTGATCGCCGCCACACATGCTTGAGACCATCTGAAGCTAACAAATGAATCTTGGTCTCATCAGACCATAGGACATGGTTCCAGTAATCCATGTCCTTTGTTGACATGTCTTCAGCAAACTGTTTGCGGGCTTTCTTGTGTACAGACTTCAGAAGAGGCTTCCTTCTGGGGTGACAGCCATGCAGCCCAATTTGATGTAGTGTGCGGCGTATGGTCTGAGCACTGACAGGCTGACCCCCCCACCTCTTCAATCTCTGCAGCAATGCTGACAGCACTCCTGCATCTATCTCTCAGAGACAGCATTTGGATGTGACGCTGAGCACGTGCACTCAGCTTCTTTGGACGACCAACGCGAGGTCTGTTCTGAGTGGACCCTGCTCTTTTAAAACGCTGGATGATCTTGGCCACTGTGCTGCAGCTCAGTTTCAGGGTGTTGGCAATCTTCTCGTAGCCTTGGCCATCTTCATGTAGCGCAACAATTCATCTTTTAAGATCCTCAGAGAGTTCTTTGCCATGAGGTGCCATGTTGGAACTTTCAGTGACCAGTATGAGAGAGTAATAGAGCTGTACTACAAAACTGAACACACCTGCTCCCTATGCACACCTGAGACCTAGTAACACTAACGAGCCACATGACATTTTGGAGGGGAAATGACAAGCAGTGCTCAATTTGGTCATTTACAGGTGTAGTCTCTTAGGGGTGTACTCACTTTTGTTGCCGCTGGTTTAGACATTAATGGCTGTATATTGAGTTATTTTGAGGGAAGAATAAATTTACACTGTTATATAAGCTGCACACAGACTACTTTTCATTGTGTTAAAGTGTCATTTTATCAGTGTTGTCCCATGAAAATATATACTTAAATATCTGCATAAATGTGAGGGGTGTACTCACTTTTGTGATACACTGTAACTGTTTACACCTAGCACTTGAGAGATTTCTGGCTAGAGGCCAATAGCCATTTACTGGTGTCACGTGGTAACCCGTGCTATAGAACTAAATGTTTTAATGGCCAATAACAGACTGCAGAGACTTCTATTAGTATAACATCCTACTTTGGTCCAGTCCTTCATTGGCTTACTTTAATTTCAGTTAGATTCAATAGTGTGCAGATTTTTTGGTATTTATTTCTAAGCATTAACACTCTCATTATTTCCATGCCATAGAAAAATAAAATATAATGGGCCCATATATTCAAAACCATTTGGTAGCACCAAGTCATGTCAATATTACCAAAATGTTTGTTAAATGCTCCGTTCCATGCTGCCACCATCTTGGAGATCTGGACCGCCAAACAGGATGTGGAGGGTTCCAATTCTTTTCATAGTAAGGGGAGATTGGGAGCTCACTATGTGATTAAGAATGCAGAGGGGGAATTTTCTTTTCTTTTCTTGTGAAATAATCTTTGGTACACAGTGAACCAACTAATGTTTTGACGATCTTGTGTCAGAGCTTTAAAGGAGGTAATTGGAATGTTTTGTTTGCTCATAGGTAGAAAAGCACTAATTGAGAGACTTAATTGGTGAATTTTGTGTGGTTTATTCTGGGGTGGGGCTTAGGCTTTATAAGCCAGAGTTAATGCTCCTGAGAGAAAGAGAGGGTGGCATAGCAGGCCTAGTGTGTTGGCTAGAGCCCAATAGTCACGGGCTTAGCCTTTGGGTTTCTTTTGTTTTTTAGTTAATTTTTGAATTCTTTTGAACAGTTTTAAGTTTGTTTGGTTTTTTTTATAGTTTTTGTATCTCTCTTTTTTTTTTGGTCATATCACCATCCTGACCCTCCTTGTAAACAGCACTTGTAAATAATTGCACACTGGGTGAAGAGAATTCCAGCCTCCAAGTGTGTTTCCTCAACTGCAGCTGTGGCATTACTACAACTGGTTGCAGGCCAATGATGAAACCTCACCTCGTCAGCCAGAATGGAGAGCTCACTAGAATCAGCTGCATCATAATCATAAAGGACCCTGGCTTTGCGGGTTCCTGTAGCTGGTGCCTGAACTTCCTCGATCTTCAGGGTGTCAGTCTCCACCGGGCTGCTGCTGTCCTCTGTCACCAAGCTGGGAGCAGCAATGGAGTTTGTGGAGTTCAGTGCAAAAACATTAGGAAGCCTAAGGGGGAATAGGCAAAAATGATGGCCAGAATATGTAGAACATGTAGAACACAAACATACTAATATAACACAAAAATGACCCAAAGCTGTAACAACTGGAAATAAAATGATACAATAGCTGTCCTTTTTTGTAAACCTACACAGCTGTAACTTGATTTAACACATGCAATATGACACTGCAAAGTGAAAAAATTATTTTCATGCATGTTAAAAATTTAATTTTTTAAAATTATGCAAGCATAAAGTGCAGACCATTGTGTTTTTGTGAATATACACTCAGCAGTGCCAAAGGACTAGCTTTTTGTACAACTTCTGCCAAAAACAAACGTGCAGGATGACAAAAGAAAATGAAATCAAACTGATGTTGCAAAGAAAAGATGACAGAAATAAACTGGAAGAAATGTGGTTAACAATTTTACTTTGTCTAATGTTGCAAATATGGATCATAAAATCATATAGTCGTAAAGAAGCGTTTGAATCACATGGCATTTCCAGAATAAAGCTGCAAAACAAGCTTAGAAAGAAAGTAATCCAAAGGCTCTGTATGAAAGACAAAATACCAATTCATAACAATTCATAACTGAGTTAACGTTACTTTAACCTGAAATGGCCATTTTCAACAAACTATCTGTTCTGCTGCCTTCAAATGGCTGCAGGGAATTAATGACCGGAAAGATAAACATTTCAGTGTCACAGCGAGATCTGAAAAACTTGTGCTTAATCAAAACAGTAAATTTAGAGTCTAATATAACATATATTACCTGGTCTTAAATAAGGGACTTTCCAGGATAAAAGATGTTAAACAATTTTATTAAACACAGGTATTTGCAGGTCTCCTCTTAATGTGCTGTATGCACAACATCAGAATTTCTAGGTTGAAAAAATTCTAACGGTAAACTGTAAACAGGACTCTTGAGACAAAGGATTTAATCATCACCTTGAGTGACAGAATACTGCACTGAAGAATCAAAACAGAGTTGCTGCAGTCAGCAGGTTAGGTGGAGAGCAGCAGGATAAAGGTGCTTGAGCTGTGTCAGCTTTATGGCTTGATAAAGGTTATTGTGCACAGCTGCTTATCTTAGACATCAGTATGCAGACAAAAGTCCCCGTGAATTGCACAAACCGTTTTACTGTAAGCATAGTTAGTATATTTTATGATCAATATTGTTATCATGAGTACACTGTTAACAGAAGTGTCTGGCATAATGGCCTCCTGCTTGGGTAATAAAGGACACAGGCTATCAATTCTCACCGAGCATGAAGCTGAATGAATCAAACCATCCACCCACATCACCTCCTACTGGACTCTCACCTTCCCAGCTCTTTCTGTAGTTCCTGCATGTGGAGGTGACACTGCTTATAATAAGCTGCTTGGGCCTCCACAAATTCATGCAGGCAGCGCAAGTGATTCACCTGAAGATAAGAATCAGCAGTCAGTCTTAAAGGAGCGCACACTGATTCAGTTCAGTAAAAACATGACTGGATTTTTTAAAAGGGGTTTAAAAAAAAAAGAAAAAGTTTACTTATGGAAAAGTACAAAAACAGTACCTAAAAGATCAAAAGTAGTTATTTTGACATTTTAGATAACAGTGGCTTTCAAATGCTGTGGGAAGTTGTAATGAGAAGTTCACATATCCTCGTCATGTGCATGAATGTCATGGTAATTTGGGACTTTTACTTATTTCTTGTTAGGAAAGTCCAATTGTGTCTCAGTAGAACATCCAAAAATAAATGGGTGAAGGAAAACAGAGAATCAAAAGAAATAAAGAAGTCCGCACACCAGAGCTCTCCTAGAAAAATTTTAAATTCAAACATCAAAAACGTGATGTTTCCGGCCAACATGTCCTTCAGAAGATCTGTTTGGATTAAAAATTTTGGTGTGCCGACACTGTTTCTTTTGAAAGCCCAATTGTGCCCAAATTTCAACCGTCTTCCTGTTGATTTCAGTTGAAGGTCAAGAACTGGGTCTTAGTCCTCTTTCTTCATTATTCCATCCACTTTGTGCAATGTACCAGTGCCGCAAGCAGCAAAGCAGCCCCAGAACACCACCACCTTGGCAACTGGTACAGTATTCTTAGGTTTTGAAAGACTCACTTTTACTTCTCTCCTCATTGTAGTCAAATAGCTCAATCTTTGTTTCGTCTGACCGTAAAACTTTTCTTCAGAAGGCATTTGGTTTGTCCGTGCAGGCAGCTGCAAATTTCAGTCGAGCTTGAAGGTGTCTAGTTTGGAAAGGGGCTTGTTTCTTGGTCGGCGCCCTCTCGGTCCATGGTGCTCCAGCAGTTTCCACTTCATGGCAGGCTTTAGCCTTGGTGGTACCTGGGTTTATCTTGAACATCCTAACCAATTTCCTCTCATCTGAGGGTGACAGTTTGGGTCTTCTTTTACACTTTAGCAAAGTGGTGACACATCAGAATTACTTTTACTTATGTTATGATTGAGCTGATGATCCTGGAATCTGCAATTGTTTAGAAATTGCTCCAAGAGACTTTCCCAACTTGGGTAATTCTCCTTCTTAGAGCTTTACTGAGTTCCTTGGACTTTCCCGTTGTTCTGAGTATTGGTCAATCCAATGAGTGCTGGCACACAAATCCTTTTTATACTGGCAAAGAGAAACTACCGGCTGTAGTCAATCTCGATCCTTAATGAGGAGTTAACAGGCCTTGGCCTTGTCAAGTTAAAAGACATTGTGGAATCTTCAGCACCACCTATTAAAAGATTTAGGTGTGTATGTATATATTTGAGTCATTATGTAGGCTTTTGACCCTATGTGGATCAAAGAAAATCCAAAATAAATAAAACACCAAATTACTTTTTTTATGCTATTAAACACGTATGTTGTACAATCATCCCACCCTGTAAAAAGAACAGTTTAAAGAAAGTCCCAAATTATGATGACATTCATGTCCATAAAGGTCTGACTACAAGTGTATATATGCTATTAAAGGAAAATTAAAGGAACACTTTTTAATCAGAGTGTAGCATCAAGAGAATTAAACTTCTGGGATATTGATCTGGTCAGTTAAGTAGAAGAGGGGGCTGTCAATCAGTTTCAGCTGCTTTGGTGTTAATGAAATGAACAGCAGGTGCACTAGAGACAATCAGACAGGAATGGTTTTACAGGTGCAGGCCGGTGACATTTTCCCCTCCGTATCTTTTCTGAGTGTGTTTTCACTAGTTTTGCATTTAGCTAGGGTTAGTGTCACTACTGGTGGCATGAGGCGATACCTGGACCTTACAGAGGTTGCACAGGTAGTCCAACTCCTCCAGGATGGCACATCAGTGCATGTCGGTGGGCCTTTTGCTCACTGCCCAACACCGTGGAGCCCAGCTGGCATTTGCTATGGAATACCAGAATTGACAGGTCCATCACTGTGCCCTGAGAGCAGGTTCACCCTGAGCACATGTGACAGATGTGAAAGGGTCTGTAGAAGCCATGGAGAATGTTATTATTACTATTATCAACATGACTAGTTTTGTGGTGGGTCAGTGATGGTCTGGGGAGACATATCCATGGAGTGACGCACAGCTCTCTACAGGCTAGGCAATGACACTCTGACTGCCATTAGGTATCGGGATGAAATCCCTGGACCTATTGTCAGACCCTACTCTGGTGCGGTGGGTCCTGGGTTCCACCTGGCGCATGGCAATGCCCAGCGTCATGTGGTTAGAGTATGCAGGCAGGTCCTGGAGGATGAAGGAATTGGTACCATTGACTGGCCCACACGGTCACCTGACCTAAATCCAATAGAACACTCCTGTGACATTGTGTTACAAACTACTGAGTACCATTTTGAGTTGATGCAAAGAAATTTCAGCAAAATGGACTAACCTGCTGCATCATTTTTTCTCTGTGATTTTCAGATTGTCTTTCCATATCAGTACAGATATCCAGCATAATTTTTTCCCACTGAGATCTGTTTTGTTTTCAAAGTGTTCCTTTTTGACCAGTACATATTACTACTATTGATGCATGTGTCAGCAGCCTACTGCAGTCTGAGCAAATCTATTTTATGAACATCTTTAGGCGAGTGAAAATAGCTGTACTGTGTTTACCTTGAGTTTAATGTGTATAGAAAAGTGTTTCAATGGATTTTTGTCATCTACTTTTATTCAGAGGGATTTCTCTGACTGTGCTGTAGATGATTAAAATCAACATGTGAACTACATGCTTTTCTTTTATAAGCTCAATAGTTGTATGTGACTGATGCTTACAGAAGTGGTGGTTGTGGGTGTGACTGACATACATGTGTACTACTGATCCCCTCCAAAAGCAATCGTGTGACCTCTGCTTGGCGATCAAACTCTGTCTGGGCAACTTGGAGTTCATGTTCAGCCTGAAACAATAAGAACAATATTAATGAGGGCATTCACAGTAATGACAGATTTCCTTCATGACCCTTGGACCCATCTAAAGTCTATACTTTAATCTATAGGCATACTAAAAGATGAAGTAATAGATACAAAAGCTTAACAATGCTAATGAAATAATGTGACAGGCTGTCATTTGTTACATAAATCAACAGCTAAAACATTTTCATATCCTACAATCCTCAGAAGACAAAAGCTCTAACTTCATTTATACAAATAAGCATTCATGAATAAGTGCACATCCCAGTGATGTTATTTCTTTTGCATCACTGGGATGTACACTGTATGATAATTTGTGCATAAGAAAGAGCAAACGCGGGCAGGAGGTCTGTGGTAGGAGGGTCTTAATATGCTTTAAACCAGTGGTTCCCAAAGTGTGGGCCAAAAAGGTACTGCATGTGGGCCACAATAATAATCATAATTATTATTAATAATAATAATTAATAATTCAGTTTGAAATTACTCACAAGTATGCATTGTTGTATATTTATATAAATGTATTTATTTATATAAAAAGCTAATTAAATCTGGTAACAGGAGGTGGTTAAATTGTGATATTCCTCATTACTATAAGTTTGTGTCACAGTGGCAACTGGGTCACCTATTGGCATTAGCACTTTACATATGACTGGGCAGTATTAGCAATTTATATCAAACAGCCTGTGTGTTTTTGTTATTTTTTTTAAATAAAATTTTCAAGGAAATCTATCCCTTTCTCTTGTATGTTGATGGGAGTGAAGACAGGCTTCCAGCCAGGAAAATTTCCCATGCCGTTGTTATCAGACGACCAGGGTGGGGAGCTCCATGGGAATTTCTGGTTTTTAGGTATGTTGCAGCACTCTTGACTGCTTTATTTAAAGCACTGCTTTCAACAAAGCTTTGGCCAGATTGTCTATTAATCACCCAAATTATTTCTGAGTCACTCTCAAGTGTGGCCTGTCGAAAACACATGGAATGACCTAGTCTGTTGAAGGAATGTCGATTCTAATCTAAGGACCAGACAGATGGATGGGCAAAGTAACATTTTCATACTTACTTTTTCCACTTCCTCACTCCAGAGCTGATAGGTCAAAACATGCAATGTAAAAGAAGAAAAATTAAAGTTATAACAAGGAAATCTTAGAATGCCTTCATCAGTATCATCTAGAACCAGTGTCTGAGGTCATTTCCAAAACAAACCAGCCAGCCTGTTTCTAAAAGGCTGATACACTGTTTAAATTTCAAATTAAAAAAAAGATTTTAACTCTATATTTAATTCAAAAGTAATAAAGAAAAAACCCTGCAAGAAACATTGAAATTACATTTTAGTACCCCCCACCACACACACACACACACACACACAAACACACACACACACACACACACACACACACAAGAATGATGCGCAATGTGTCTCCAGCTCTGTAACAGCTGGGATAGGCTCCAGTATCCCCAAGACCTTGAACTGGATGCACAATCAAGAAAATTCATGGATGATTCATAGTGTTTGGTATGGTGCAACATTACAGATTTTTAGTCAAACCCAGCAGGTGTGGTTTGGTGCACCTCTTGAACAGAAGTAGAGACATACTACTATAGTTAAACCGAGGTAATGAACAATATCATTCTGGGCTGTGGAATGTTTATCAATGACATGACAACAATCATCAACAATATTTAATATGGTAATATGACTCAGAAGTTTGGTATGCAAACGCTGTTTCCAATAATGATTACAGGAACCTTACCAGACTGACACACCTCCTGTCAAACTCTGACAAAACACAGCATCACAACAACCTGCACTAAATGGCCACCATGACACAGCTTATACATTTCCAAATTATATCAAGTATAAATAAGAGTCATAATAGAAAGTCAAGCTTTTGCCTCCACCCAGGGGGTCAACAGTCAGTGGCCTATGTATTGGTCATAGGAGTGAAACTTGTACATGATGTAGTACTGAGTTATAACATGGGCAGAACAAGTCAGTGTTACTTTTATTGTCCATATTTAGTAAAGCAGGATTGTGTTCTTACCGCAGAGGCACTGGCAGAAAGTACATAGTTGCGAGGTCTGGTTTCCTGAAAATCTGGAGCTGTCTTACAGAAACAGTACAGTTATTTCATTTTTTTTATATTGTAGAATTTATATTGTTTAAACAAAGCATTCCTACTCAAAAAAAAAAAAAAATTCCATGCCAAGAAAAACACAGTAAAAACAAACCAAATAAACCAGCTGGTCTGTTATTTAAAATAACAGTGAGAAACTAATGTTCATTTAACGTCCTTTTAAAAAAAAACAAAAAACGAACAGTCTCAATCAAAAAAGCACAGCAAAAATAAACCATCATTGTCATGAGATACATTTTCATTGACAAGACAGAATAGATCAGTTTTTACCCTGCACTTTATTAATATTACTGGCTAATTATTGAGCTTTTCCAAAATATAAATAGACTTTAAATTTATACAGAATTAATGCATTTCATTCAGTTCATTTTTAAAGGGCTCAGTCTGAAGCTTCAAGTTAAATTTCTGTGCCTTTCACTTGTTGAGTAAAGGTAGTGCCATTTGTCCTAATTTGAAAGGGCACTCGTGCTACTTGCAGAGGTGGTACAAGTGGCTGGTGATTAACATCTGTCAACATGCTTTCACCTGAGGTGTGTCTGAGGTCATAAAAGAAAGGTGCAAAGCGGTGATGCAACAAAGCTGAATGTAAACAACCATGACTGAAACTGGTGACTAATGTGTTCAAATCACTGATCTGACTAATCCCATTCTAAATAGGACACTCATATTCTCATATATTTATATTTGTTTTATATTTATTTATTTATATCATATTTTAGTTGTTTTTTTTTCATAGACATGCTAACATGCATACTGCCAAACGTGTTTATCACCAGACTGAAAACAAAGGATAAAAGTACAAGTTATTGTATCCAGTTTAACAGAGAAACAGAATCAAGATTGAAGAATGGCTATCAAGGCACATGATGGAAAAAAATGATAGGAAAAGTAGCAGAGGGTGTTTTTTTACTTGTTTCATTTCTTTGATTAGAATGGTAGTGGTGTTCAGTGAGGCATCTGGATGCAGCCTGCCTCCCTTTGCACTAAGGCTCCGTGAATGTGGTTGTGTGCACCAAAGTTTATAGTTTTCCAGCAAAATGCCTTTTCGCTATAGCTGCAACATTTAAGATGCCTGAATTCACAGCAATGTATAGTTGTCAGCTCATTATGAGCACATATTTGTAATAAAGGCTTTATGAATACATTTTACTGACACCTAGTCACAGATAATAAGCAGATGCTGTACTTGTTACTGCTGTTCATTTGAACGATACGTCAATACGTCATATTGTTCAGTGAGAGCTGGTGAATCCTAAGGGACACATGTTTATAGCTTTAGAGGTCTACACATATTTAAAGAGTATCATAACCTACTAAAGTTTTCAAGTGAATCTAAGGCTGTTTGGATTGTTCCAAATGCTGCAGTTGAGTTTATGAGACAATTAAGTTTAAGTGTTGGTTCGCTAAATTTAGTGTCAGGCCAGTCACCTATCATCAAACAAGCTTAAAACAAGGATTACCTTTGGTTAAACGCATAATAGAACAACTTCTCAGAAATTGTATTTTCTTATTTTTGGCATTTCTGTGCTTAGCACATGATAAAACAGCTCAAAAGTGTGATACAGAAATGGGTCAGACCCCCTGAGTTTCAGAATTCCATAAGCAGATGCCCTGAGCAAGATGGTGGAAACAGAGACGCATGCCAACAGCACAGATGCTACATCTCCCTGTATATATGTACGGCTGCTTTTCTAGGAGACAAAGCACAGTAACAGGGAATATAGGGACAAAACCAAAATGCAGATACTGTGTATTGATATCCATTCACTGAAAAGTATTCTCGGTCTTCACTGACATAGCACTAAGTTAAGAAATTTGTGACGAAAAGGCCCACGTTTCAGTTCTGCTTGTTTTTGACTGAGGCAGGGACCACAGGGACCCGTTCTCCATACTTTGCATCAACTGATAATCCAGGATCAGGTAATCCTGCTCCGATTCATGTTCATTTGGGTCTTCAAAGCCACAAAAGAATTAGATTCAATCATCTGAAATGAATGCATACACTTGTATTCACTGTCAGGGGAGAGTGTGTGTGTGTGTGTGGGGGGGGTCCTTCCACTGAGTCACTAGCAGGAAGCAGAAATGGTGACTTTATTTGAGGTAAAGTCAGCTCACTGGCTAGTCCTGCTTTTTTGTGGTCTTGTGTTTCAATTACTGTAAATCACCTCAAGGCACTTTATCATTGGTTGACCACTGGCTACAAAAATGTTTGTGCTGACTCCGTTGCTGGGCACGAGTGTGGCTGACAAGACCAATTCTTGCCCACCAGGGCAGATCAACACAAAGTGACCCTGCATGCTGCAACTCTGGGGCTCCTGTTATTCCGAAATTCCTTACAAAGTCAGCCTGGGGCCACAAGGTGCCCAGTTGCCGGTGACACCACGAGGAGGTCCTGTTGAAGCCTTGTTGCTGGAGAGGCTTCGTCCTGGCAGGGAAGACTTACACATTTTGCTTCTTTTTTTGCAAGTTACCCACTAGCCAGAGGCAGACAGTGACAGAGCAAAAAGCAGAATGTTTGCAAGCAAGCAAGCATACTGCAATCTACTTGTACGGCACTAGGCCCGTCCTGCATCCTTTGGAATTTCTCCACTGACACCAAGCGCTTTATATTGTAAGGTAAAGACCCTACAATAATAACAGAGAAAACCCAACAGTCAAAATGACCCCCTATGAGCAAGCACTTGAGAGTGGGAAGGATAAACTCCCTTTTATCAGGAAAAAACCTCAGGGAGGATCAGTCATCTGCCGTGACCAGCTGGGGGTGAGGGGAGGGAGACAGGAGAAAAAGACATACTGTGGAAGAGAGCTAGAGATTAATAATAACTAACGATTAAATGCAGATGGGTGAATAAACAGAGTAAAAAGAAGTGAATGAAAAAGAAACACTCATCACTCATCACGGAAACCCCCCAGCAGCCTGCAGACAACTGGTTACTGTATATGCAGCATAACTAAGGGAGGGTTCACAGTCACCTGATACAACCCTAACTATAAGCTTGATGAAAAATGTAAGTTTTAAGCTTAAGCTTAAAAATAGAGAGGGTGTCTGTCTCCCAAATCCAAGCTGGGAGCTGGTTCCACAGAAGAGGGTCCTGAACGCTGAAGGCTCTGCCTCCCATTCTACTCTTAAGTATCCTAGGAACCACAAGTAAGCCAGCAGTCTGAGAGCAAAGTGCTCTGTTGGGGTGATACGGTACTATAAGGTCTTTAAGATGAGATGAGGCCTGATAATTCAAGACCTTTTATGTGAGGAGAAGGATTTTAAATTCAATTCTGGATCTAACAGGAGGCAATGAAGAGAAGTCAATATGGGAGAAACACGCTCTCTTTTCTAATCCCTGTCAGTACTCTAGCTGCAGCATTTTGGATCAGCTGAAGGCTTTTCAGGGAACTTTTAGGACAGCCTGATAAGGTTGCTGTGACAGCCAATCCAACATCTGCTGTGAAGAACCAAAAGATCAAATATCCAGCCAAATCATAACTACACATATGAAATTCATGAAGAGAATGGGCCACCAGTTGAGATGCCAAATGGTACATCACACTGTGTGAGTTGCTTTCATTAAACACAGTTTGTCTTCCAACTGGTAGAATATAGACTATCACTAGTGACAGCTCAATCTACTGTGAAATTTGTTCCATGACTTGTCTTGACTTTCCATCACACCATATAATAGTCAACTCTTCTCTGTAACAACTTAACTTGAGGTGAAAGTTATTTTTCCAGTGGCCTGCTTTGCATTTTTTTTTGCCCAATTATTAATTATTAACAGTTTTTTTGCCTGCAATTATGTTGTAAAATTAAATTGAGGCAAAGCAGATATGACAAGAAAAAACAACCCAAGGCGTGCATCTGAAAGTCTTTAAAAATGTTCTCAATACTCACTTCACCCTCGCACTGCAAAGAATATATAGACATTTATGGTTAACGCCAGCACTGCCAAAGTTTAATCATCAGAATCATTGTAGGAAATGATGTGGGGACATGATTGTGAGCCACTTATGAACTCACCGTGGCCTTTGCTTCAGCCACTTTTGCTTTCTTCACTCGTGCTTTACAGGCATCAAGGTCCAGGCGAAGATTCTCCAGAAGACGGCGTTCTTTCTATATAATGACACAATCAGTGAGCTCTTTAGTTCACTGCAACTTTATAATATTACTAACTTAATAACTTTCATGACAACCCTACAATAGTAGAGAGAGAACCAAACAACCAGAAGATCCCCTATGAGCAAGCACTAGGCAAGGTCAGGAAGGAAAATCACCCTTTCACAGGAAGAGACGATGAAGGGTGACGGGAAAGCCAAGACGGAAAAGATGATTACAGAAACCACGAAAAAGGACAAAACACAAACTAAGCAAGACAGGAGACAAAAGTTAATGGTTAATCGAAGTGATGTAGAGGAAAAAAGTGATGTTTTTGATAAACCTTATAGTTGAAACACAGGCAAAAGGCCACGGGCCTCTGAGGACATGTAACATTCAAAACACATTGTCGGCTGACAACACGAGAACAACAATGCTGACCTCTGCTGGTTAAAGTCACATTTCACAAAGAAAACACTGGATTGCTCACTGAAGGTTTGTAGACAGTGAAAAACTGTATTTTAACATATTGGCTGACTGCTTTTTTAAAGTATCTTTTAAGTTAGTATCTTTAAGTATCTTTTAAATGTCTGCAGTGAGGGGTAGTCTGACTTTGCTATAAGAACTCTTGGGGAAAGTAAAATACGACGAAGCCTAGTTTTGTCTTCACGTTTATAATCTTTAGTAACATCAGTCGGAAAAAATACAAGCAGCCCAAGCTTTTATAGTATCTCACAGCTCTGATGTACAGCAGCATTCCAACAAGTCACTGGTGAGGAGTGGTGATTTTATTTCAGTAACCTCATTAGACATTTGTCCTGTTTTTGTCACCTTTTTAAAATCCTATGCAGCTGTTTACAGGCAGTGGTAAGAAAACCTACATTTTGAGTCAGGAAATGCTAATGTGTCGTGATGATTGTGCAATATTCTGTAAACTATATAAGATCCCACACGACATCTTTATAACACTCAGCGCGGATTTACAGTTGCACTCCTGAGGTGGTGCATGTGAAGAATAACCATAAAAATAAACAGGCCTTCACCAGCTCATCTGGAAAATATAACATTTCCTTATGCAAATTCTCCACCAGGACCACAATTTACAAACCCTAACCCGTGTTGGATTCACTTTTGCGGACCAGGAAGCTCCGTTTACCTTTTATATACAGTCTATATCATTTAGTGCCTTCTTGCAATATGTTAGTGATTCACTGGCTAAATATCAATTTTTGTCTTTAAACGAGCAGACACCCTAAACAGATTCCCCTGCCAATTTACCTTTCCAGAGTCATTACTTCATGATTCCTTGTTGTGACGCTTATTAGTCAATGAGGAGAAAATGAACAAAAGGTAACAATAAAGAAGAAGAAAAAACTCAGAGGTGAACAAAGTGGACAGAGCAGACAGCACGGAAAGTATATTAAAGAGCTAATACATTAAAGCACTAATAAATTGAACAATAAAGTTGATAAACACACAAATACACACAGAGATGCACGCACACATAGGCATACAATACTTTGACTAAATACATAATTCCTGCTTTTTGACTTGTTCATAGAACTTTTTCTTCTGTAGTGTCACTTTAATATTTCTCATTTCATACCTTGCATTATCTGTAAGGATAATCTGATTCAAACAGTAATAAAATGAATGTGGTGTCCCAAACTCACTGAAATGGTCCTCCAGTCTCCTTCCAGAAAGTTCCTGAGGGGTGTCAGAAAGCTGAGGGCTGATGTCTGGAGGAACTCCCTCTCTACTGCTCCCAATCTTTTCTCACACTCTCCTACTGTCATCAAAGTGCTCCCTGCCAAAAGACACATGAGATCCATTCACCACAGATACTCACACCATGCTGAAAGCACAGCACAGCACTGGTGAAGAAGAGAGATTTGAAACTTGAACTTGAACTTGACAACTAGTTATTGATAATTAATGACCAGGTTGTGTGATATGTGTGCATGTTAATGTACACCTTCAGCTTCATCTGGTGACAGCAGAATAAAATGGATTCAACTATTCCTCCCTCAGTGTTCCACACTCTTGAGATTTAATGCTCCTTGTGTGTTGCCTTTAGTTTTGCTTCCTGTGTCTTGTCTTCAGTGATTTAGTTCACCTGTGTCTCGTTCTCCCCAGCTGTCTCCACTCCTCAATTGTCATTCTCTGTGTTTATGAATAGTTGTTGTCCCCCCTTGTCCTTTGTCAGTGTCTGTAAAACCTCCCCCCTGTGTTTCCCAGGTCCGATGTTTCCAAGCCCTAGACTTTAAATTTCAGAAAGTTTATAGTTTTCAGTTTCCTTTTGTTCTTTATGTTTCACTTTTAGTACTTTTGTCATCAGCCAAAATACCTTATCTTGCAGTGTTTGTTATTGCTTCACAGTCTTTTAAGTTTAAAATTTAAGGTGAACCTCATAACTTAAGTAGAAGACATTAAGATGCACTATGTCTATATGTACAATAAGCTACTAATGAGCTACTAATAAGCAGCTTTGCAGGAGCTTGGATTTAGTCAACCATGAATCAGGCCAGTGCTACAGATCTTCAACAGCTGCCTGATAAAAGAAAGTAAGCTCAAAGCACACCTGTGGTTACTGCTGCTAAGGGAGGTTGTTAGAGGCTATTAAATAAAGAGTTCACTTACTTCTTTTCCCCAGCCTGTTCTGTCAGAGATTACTCTAACAGAGATTAGTCTGTGTTCAGTAAAAACATAAGTAGAAACTTCAAAACTATGTGCTATGTGTGGAAGTGAGGCAGCAAATTTGAAGAAGTTTTAGCTGTGGTTACGGACTGAAACGTGACGCTTTCGACTGAATCTGGAAGAAACATTTGTTTTTCTCATTTTGAGCAGCTTTGTGCAGCTGCCACCAACTTAGTTTTGAAATACACTGAATTTAAAAAAAAACATTTTTTTTTTGGTAATTTAATTTTAAAAAGTAAACTTTCATATATTTTATATTCATTCCGAATAAAGTGAAATAGGTCAAGCCTATTTTGTTTTTAATTTTGATGATTATGGCTTATAGTGTAGTAGAAATCCTTCTGAAAAGAAAAAAAAATGCACACTGTTGGAAAGTCCTGACTATGATGAATCCAACACTATATTATGATATGCAACTGTATCAAATACACTCAGTGTTCTATATTAAAAATTGTGTGATATGATCCAAGTAAAATATACAAGTGCTTCCCTCTGAGCAAATTACTGAGGAGATGAGTGCCTGACAACTGAGAGCAGACAGATAAATGAGGATATTGATAAAGAACCCAGAGTGGAGAGCGGCTGACACCAATTTGAATTTCTGATTGTGTTGTAGATTTTTAAGTTTGGTAAGAGGATCCACCATTCAGAGAACAGTTCCATAAACACAGCTGATTTGGGCTGATCACCACCAGCAGACGCAGGTACAGGTAACAGCATTGTGGGTAACATAAGTGACAACTTACTGGGGCTCAATTCACAGATAGACATTGGTTTTCATTGAGAATCTAGAGATTGGCAAGAATCAGGGAGAGACAGTGTGGACAGGCAGGGATAAAAAATTATGCTAATCAAATGTGTCAAAAGAAGGTAGACCCAGACCTGGATCAACCTGCGCATAGAAGCCAGAGCAAAACGACAGATTGACACCATCAACATCATCAGACCTATATTCAGGGCCAGATTTGGCGAAAATATTCGACCTCCACCCAACTTTGACCATGAAAAACAAGCTTCAACATCAACCAACCTCCCCCTACCCACGCAAGACACTTTCAGAGCATCTGCATTACCATCCCCTCATGCAAATGGACTGGGGAACTATTCATTTCCAGGAATGAGCAAACAGTTTGGATGACACATAATCACAATGCTAATGCTTGAGGTCATGGGCCTGAATATAAATATTGCTTTGGATCACCAACCACAAAACACCTGCTAGACCCCAAAGAAGACAGCAAGGACTCAGCAAAGCTCAGTAAAAGATGCTGTGAGGACAGCATTTCTGTCAGCAGACAGCAACATCAATACACTTTCTAGGAGGCTATAAAATTCTGGGGAGAACATCCAAATGACAACTTAGGGGCAGGATTGCCATGCTCGTGCATAAATCCGATTCTCATATTGATTTATTGAGACCTGGATTTCCTGTGACATTTGTTACACTTGTCCCTGACAACTGATGTAGAAACAGAATGCAGAGTGCAGATTAGTTTGTTCAAAGCAATATTGATCTTCACATTTCCACAGAGGGACATGGACTTGATTTACTGGTCTGACACATCTGCCTCTCATTCTACTTTTAGACACTCTAGGAGCCACAATTAAGCCTGCAGTCTGAGATCTGCTCTGTTGGGATTGTATAGCACTACTACATCTTTAAGATACAATGGGACCTAATTTTTCAAAACCTTTTATGTGAGAAGAAGGATTTTAAATTCAATTCTGGATTTAACAGGGGGTCAATGAAGAGAAGCCAGTATGGGAGAAAAGTGATATGTACATATATCTCTCTCTTTATCGTTAGTACTCTCGGCCAACTCCACTTGGGGTCTAGCATATTTTTTTCACGCTGCTTTAGTAATTGCTTCAGTAATGTATGTATGCATGTATTTGTTGACCTGAGTAAACAGGTTTGATTCTGATACAGAATTAAATCATTAATAACCTCACTCCATTTTTAACTTACTTGTTTTTAGAGATTTTCATACTCACCATATGGAGTTTCAGATCCAAATTCCCTTGAGGCATCCTGCATATACTGACCCAGCAGCTCCACATTAGTAACCCTGGACGGCACCTTCCAGTCAAGCTTTTCATAGACAAACTCTTCAATTCTGGCACCTGCAGAGAAAAATAAAGAGGAGTTTAATTTATGGCACAGCTGGAAAACAAAGAAGCAGTTGAACATGTTACGCCTCATGCTGATTAAATTAAAACTATACCGAGAAATAACGACCTGTGTTGTCAACCCCTGCAGACTGCACATAATGAATATACTGCTCATCACACCAGACAGAATTACAAAGTATGTCCACTTTGTAATTTGTAGAAGAGCTTTCACCAAAATAAACAGTCACAACTATTCATCTTTAATAACCTGTAACCCATGTCCACTTTCACACTTCTCAGCCTCCCCTTGTGGCTAAACAAACTCAATTTGAAGTGTGTTGAAGTAAAAGTTTAAAGTTGCATGAAATGTAAAGAGTAAAAAAAACAACCTCATAACTTTATATCAGCAAATTACTTAAGTAAATGTATTTAGTAGCCAATGAAAGAAAAGAAAAAAAAAACTCGCTTCAAGATGTATTCAGCCATATATGTAATTCATTTCCTTAGCCAAAGCAAATGCTGCTGTATATGTTCAAGATAATGCAAAAACTACCCAGCTGAATATCATGAAACCTGGTAGAGGTGGTGCATGTGTGAAGAAAAGCCTATTGAATTTTGGTGTGAATATGGACCGTTTTCTTTAAAATTGTGGAATAGTGCATTGGCATTGGTGTAGGATGCACTCTAGGAGTGAATTTCTAAGTAAATTATGCAATCTCTACAAGGGAATGCAAAGACTTTTTTCAGCATGAGGCGCTGCAGGTAACACAGTGTGAATGAATGCTGCTTGTGACAGTGGTCACGTTTTCACCAAAATGGAAAAAAAAAAAAACATGCCACACGAGGGCTTCTGAACTGACAATGAATTTTAAGTTTTCTGTTATTTTGTCCTCCACCTGTAATGTAGTCAGTACAAAAAATTTACACAATATAATTTCACAGATGAAAATGTTTGACACAAGCCCAACATGAGCAGAAACATTATGACATAAATTACCTGTATGTGATCTATTAGACTTGGGTTGTGACCTTGAAACTCTACATATTAAAAAAAAACAAAAAAAACCTGCTGATTAAATGTGCAAGAGCTCAGTCATAGTGATGACCCAAAGCAGATTGTTGTTTTCTTCTTACAGCACAATAACAATCTGCTCTGGGTCATTCATTTCAGAAACTCGTGCACATAGTCATTTGACTGAAATGAAATGCCCAGGCTGCTGAACTCTACATGACCAGAGCCAAACAGCAAACAAGAAGCTTTAACAGCACATGGTGTTGTGCACACAGACTGTACATAATAAGATGGACACAGCAACTGTGAAATTAGTAAGTGAGGTCCCATTGTAAAACCTCAAGATGAGCATGTTGGCCCTCACCATTGTGGTGTTTTGAAACCAGACAAGTGCTCTGACTGAGAAACCTGGTGACTTGTGAATCACACAGTCACTTAACACTGACGTATGAATCATTCAAGCATAAAAAATACACCTAACTCAAAGGATGAACTGTGTTGTGTCTACACATAACAAACAACTTAGCAAAGAACTGATTTTAAATTATATCTTTGGGCACTTTATAACTAGCAGCCTCTTGCATAAACACATTTTTTTCTATTTATTTAGTTGAATCCACAAAAATACCAACAATAACACAGTTTGACAGACATAAAATATTATTTTTGGGAATCACTGTGTTGTTCCAAAGAGCTACAGTGGTATGCAAAATTTTGGCCACAATAATTTTCATGATTTTCCTTTATAAATCATTGGTTGCTTGGATCAGCAATTTCAGTTAAATATATCATATAGCAGACGAACACAGTGATATTTGGCTAAATACACAGGTGAATCCAATTATGAGAAAGGGTTAAGGCGGCCAATTGCGAGTGTTTCTCCTCTTTGCATCTTCTCTGAAGAGTGGCAACATGGGAGCCTCAAAACAACTCTCAAATGACCTGAAGACAAAGATTGTTCAACATCATGGTTTAGGGGAAGGATCCATAAAGCTCTCTCAGAGATTTCAGCTGTCAGTTTCCACTGTGAGTAACATAGAGAGGAAATGGAAGACCACAGGCACAGTTCTAGTTAAGGCCCGAAGTGGCAGGCCAAGAAAAATCTCAGCTAGGCAGAGGTGAATCTTTCCACACTTTCCACAAGGAGAGGCTGTATGGGAGAGGAATGCAGAAGAAGCCTTTTCTGCGCACTCGCCACAAACAGAGTCGCTTGAGGTATGCTAAAGCACATTTGGACAAGCCAGCTTCATGTTGGAATAAGGTGCTGTGGACTGATGAAACTGAAATTGAGTTTTTTGGACATAACAAGGGGCGGTATGCATGGTGGAAAAAGAACACAGCATTCTAAGACAAACACTTGCTACCCACAGTAAAATTTGGTGGCGGTTCCATCATGCTGTGGGGCTGTGTGGCCAGTGCAGGTACTGGGAATCTTGTTAAAGTTGAGGGTCCCATGGATTCCAGTCAATATCAGCAGATTCTTGAGAACAATGTTCAAGAATCAGTGACAACGTTGAAGTTGCGCCGGGGCTGGATACTTCAGCAAGACAACGACCCTAAACACTGCTCAAAATCTACTAAGGCATTCATGCAGAGGAACAAGTACAACGTTCTGGAATGGCCATCTCAGTCCCCACACCTGAATATTATTAAAAATCTGTGGTGTGATTTAAAGCGGGCTGTCCATGCTCGGAAACCATCAAGCCTGACTGAACTGGAGATGTTTTGTGAAGAAGAATGGTCCAAAATACCTTCAACCAGAATCCAGACTCTCATTGGAAGCTATAGGAAGTGTTTAGAGGCTGTTATTTCTGCAAAAGGAGGATCTACTAAATATTGATCTACTTTTTCTGTTGGGGTGCCCAAACTTATGCACCTGCCTAATTTTGTTTAAATAATTATTGAACACATTCCGTAAATCCTATAAACTTCATTTCACTTCTCAAATATCACTGTGTTCGTCTGCTATATGATATATTTAACTGAAATTTCTGATCCGAACAAACAATGATTTATAAAGGAAAATCATGAAAATTATCAGGGGTGCCCAAACTTTTGCATACCACTGTATTAGCCAAAAATATGGCATAATTCAGCATGGCGTGCACTGTGTCCTTAAAACTCTTGAGGACACTGGACAAGTGAACACAAGAAGAAGTGTCAGGCCTACAAAAACTATCTATAGAAGGTGAACAGTATCTGAAAGCCATGTCCTGACCCTGAGAGATGCATCTGTCGAGAAATCATTGCTAAGGAAGAGAAACAGGGACAAAAGGCTAAAAAAAAAAAAATCCAAATCACACAACAACTGGACAGAAAATCAGTGGCAACATATTTTGCTGAGTGATTAAGCCAAATTTGACATTTTTGGTTCAAATTGTCATCAGTATGTATGGAGGAGGTCAGGGGAGAGGTACAACAGTAAGTGTCTACAGCCATCTGTAAAACACAGTGGAGGCTTTGTCATGGCTTGGTGGTGCTGGGGACCTTGTCAAAACTGATGGAAAAAGATTTGGTTGAGAGAGTTTAGATTGTGTTGTGGAATACGGCTGTTCTAAGAAATGTTGATTTTCAAGATTGTAGAAACTCTGCTGTTGCCTTATATACTGTATTTTCATGTATGTCTGCACATGTTTTAATAAATTTCCACACCCGTTTTCCTTTCAAAATATGAAGAAATGAGGGGTGGCTCAAGACTTTTGCACAAAGTCTGTATGCTCACTGACTCACTCTTTCAAAATACCATTCCACTTCACTTGTCATCTCCTCTTCAGTCTGCTACATGAATTATAACATTTACAAGCGAGTCAGAGACCACTTGTGTTGGTGGGGGGGGGGGGGCACTGTTGAGCCGAAGTTGGGTACTTAGCTTGTGTGCGCGCACATGTGTGTGTGTGTTTGTGTGTATGTGTGCATGTATGGCAGGTCATGGGTCTGGGACTTGCTGTAGGACATGCTTACTCCCCACTGGTCATTGCTGGCCACCCGGAGTTGGGCACTTGGTGGTTCCAGGGTGTGTGGCTGGGTGTTTTGGGATGGTTGTTGGCACACTCCCTTTGGGGTTGTGGTTCTGGATGGGGGTTATCAGGCGCCTGGGGCCCTGGGGGTCCCACATCAGGTGCCTGGGACCCTGGGGATCCCGCCCTCAGCTCATGCTGGGATGGCTAACCTCCGACGAGGCCAGCTCCAATTATCTCTAGTTCTAGTTGCCATTTGGCCACAGGAACTCCAGCTGGGACCTTCCTCCTTCAGGGGTGGGCACACAGTTATCAGGATGTGGGGTCTCCGGTCTTTAGTGCTCTTGGTGGTCTGTGGACAACCTGGGTTTCCTGAGTCTTTCTCTGTCCATCTCTGGGTTGTTGTTGCAGCCTCTCACACTCATTCGACCCCTCAAGTACATTTCATTACATACACACACACACACACACACACACACAAATCAATCAGACACACACAGACAATCAATCTCACACACACACACACACACACACATGCACATGCAACAAAACAAGAGTGTGTTATTGTTTGTTCGTGTGTTCTTCTGTTTCAGGCGCTGTTTGTTGGGGGTGGGGTTGAGGGGGGTTATGTGTTTTGTTACAGATGCGGCAGATCAATTCATGTTCAAATACTTTTTATTGATCGTGGCTTTCTTGATTAGCATGTTGCTTATAAGCTGATTTTTTTAACTGGTGGAAAACTGTAAATCAAGAAAACTGCATTCTGCAACATGTGTGCTGAAAATGTAACTTTATATAGCCCACAAACACACACATCACTACACACTATGAAAGATTGTTAAAGCTGGAGAAATGAACGTAACTGTTGACTGGTAAGAGATGACTTGAGGAAAACAGGTGCTGGTCATAAAATTAGAATATCATGAAAAAGTTGATTTATTTCAGTAATTCCATTCAAAAAGTGAAACTTGTATATTATATTCACACATTACATACAGACTGATATATTTCAAATGTTTGTTTCTTTTAATTTTGATGATTATAACTGGCAACTAATGAAAACCCCAAATTCAGGATCTCAGAACATTTGAATATTGTGAAAAGGTTCAATAATGAAGACTCCTGGTGCCACACTCCAATCAGCTAATTAACTCCAAACACCTGCAGAGGCCTTTAAATGGTCTCTCAGTCTAGTTCTGTAGGCTACACAATCATGGGGAAGACTGCTGACTTGACAGTTGTCCAAAAGACGACCTTTGACACCTTGCGCAAGGAGGGAAAGACACAAAAGGTCATTGCTAAAGAGGCTGGCTGTTCACAGAGCTCTGTGTCCAAGCACATTAATAGAGAGGCGAAGGGAAGGAAAAGATGTGGTAGAAAAAAGTGTACAAGCAATAGGGATAACTGCACCCTGGAGAGGATTGTGATACAAAAGCCATTCAAAAATGTGGGGGAGATTCACAAAGAGTGGACTGCAGCTGGAGTCAGTGCTTCAAGAACCACCACGCACAGACGTATGCAGACATGGGTTTCAGTTGTCGCAGTCCTCGTGTCAAGCCACTCTTGAACAAGAGACGGCGTCAGAAGCGTCTCGCCTGGGCTAAAGACTAAAAGGACTGGACTGCTGCTGAGTGCTCCAAAGTTATGTTCTCTGATCAAAGTCAATTTGCATTTCCTTTGGAAATCAAGGTCCCAGAGTCTGGAGGAAGAGAGGAGAGGCACAGAATCCACATTGCTTGAGGTCCAGTGTAAAGTTTCCACAGTCAGTGATGGTTTGGGTGCCATGTCATCTGCTGGTCTTGGTCCACTGTGTTTTCTGAGGTCCAAGGTCAACACAGCCGTCTACCAGGAAGTTTTAGAGCACGTCATGCTTCCTGCTGCTGACCAACTTTATGGAGATGCGGATTTCATTTTCCAGCAGAACTTGGCACCTGCACACAGTGCCAAAGCTACCAGTACCTGCTTTAAGGACCATGGTATCCCTGCTCTTAATTGGCCAGCAAACTCGCCTGACCTTAACCCCATAGAAAATCTATGGGCTATTGTGAAGAGGAAGATGTGATACGCCAGACCCAACAATCCAGAAGAGCTGAAGGCCACTATCAGAGTAACCTGGGCTCTCATAACACCTGAGCAGTGCCACAGACTGATCGACTCCATGCCACGCCGCATTGCTGCAGTAATCCAGGCAAAAGGAGCCCCAACTAAGTACTGAGTGCTGTACATGCTCATACTTTTCATGTTCATACTTTTCAGTTGGCCAACATTTCTAAAAATCCTGTTTTTGTATTGGTCTGAAGTAATATTCTAATTTTCTGAGACACTGAATTTGGGGGGTTTATTAGTTGTCAGTTATATTCATCAAAATGAAAAGAAATGAACATTTGAAATATATCAGTCTGTGTGTAATGAATGGATATGATATACAAGTTTGACTTTTTGAATGGAATTACTGAAATAAATCAACTTTTCCATGATATTCTATTTTTATGATCTGCACCTGTAAAGTGCACGGACAGCTACTATAGGGAGAACTGGATGGCAATGAGAAAGAATAAGGGGAGTCAAATGCTCCCCTTATTCCAATCCCATCTCTAAGTTTAGAAATAGCTCCATAAGCCTTCAATGGCCAACGCCTGTGAAGTTCCTGTTGTCATTCTCTGTATGTAAACTATAAACTCTTCTATTAGAGAAGTGATTTAACAGAGGAAATACTGATAACAGGAAATACTGTTAGCATTTAACTCTCCAACTCTAACAAGGTTTTGATGGTTTGTGTAAAGATTCATGATATGTTGCTTGTTGTTAGGCTATATGTAGACATGCATCTACATACAGTGCAGAGTAGATGACTGAATATATTTGATTACACTGTAAAAGCTGGTGATCAATATAAATCATACAAAAACCTTAGATTTTGCATTTATAAGTCACTTCACTTGTCAGGACAATCTGCCCTTATCCTGTGAAACACTGACTCACTGTTATAATTTGCTCCTGTTAATATTAATCTGTTTTATACTAATAATTCAGAGACATGAAAGGTTTCTATACTCTAGAGCAGGCAGGCGAAATACTCACCAGTATGATCAACTGTGGCATGCAGAATCAAACAGTCACAAGTTAGAGCCCCCTGTTCTCACATATTAATCAAATAGCTCAGGACAGGCAATGATATGTTGTGATTAGAGCTAAGATAAGGGTTTGGCTCAACATGAAGCCAACAATCCCTTTAAGTGTAATATGGCAATATGAATGCTGCAGACACATTACACTTCAAAGCATTTTTAACATGGCCAAAAATAATTTTTCTCCCAAATAAAGTAAGCCCTCAGAGCTGCCTGAACATAAATCAAGTTAGCAAGCTAAGATCAGCCAGCTGGCTGAAAGTTATGCACACTGCATGAGCCCAGTGTGAGTTATTTCTTAATGTTAGCTAACATGAAACTAGCAATTTATCAGTCAAACCAGTCCCGAGACTGGATGACTAAGCTGATGTTATTTATTTAAGATACAGTTTTGCAAGAAAGCTGCAATTCATCCACGTTAGCCACTAAAGCTAACTTTTCCAAGCAAAAAGCCATCCCATTGTGGGTGCCCATTTTCTTTATGCTTTACATTAAAATTCACATGCAGAAATGCAAGACTTTGTTCTGCTGAGTGGCACCAGCTTGAAAAGTGCTACACAAATAAACTGCTTACTTACAGTGCATTTGGGTGACACACACTGCAAGTACTATTATAATAATAACACACTATTGTTTGCTTTAGAATGCAGTCATAAGTTAATACTATTGTCGCAAAGTTAAAACAGGCTATGACTGAATGTTGATGCTTGTGACAGCTTACAGTCTAAATAACTGCTGGCAGAAGCCGTGGCCTTCTTGAGGCTTGTGTTTGGCCACTTAATGAAAAACTGGCCATCGCTGACGCCAAAAAGATGTTAAATTTTTCAGTGTGCTAAGTCATGCTATGTTTTACTGGCTTCATTTTTTGTTTATTCAGACAACAGGAACTAATTTAATCATTCTACATAGCAATTAATATGGCTCCATTTTTGAGTGTATATTGTACAATCAGTGGCCACAGAATTTTTGACAGAACTGTCATCTTCAGCTACATATGTGCCTAATAAAATGGACAGCAAGTGTATAGGTGGATTGAATAATCCCCTTATGTACCTTTTACCTTTAGAAATGAATCAATCTAGTTATGCTTGATGATAAATGGTATGTAGTCATGACTATCCTTTCCACCTGTAATAACAGGATAGCTATGTTGATGTCATACTTGGGTTGGGCTGTAGCAGGACCTCAGTCTGCCTGAAGATTTTCTCGGTCCAGAGTTTGGTGCAGTCTGCACGGCTCATCAGGTTCTCAAAGTGAGCGTCTAACTCGGTCTTCTCTGCCTGACCCAACTTCTCCTCTGTGAACTGAGGCACACACAACACACACTCTCACATGTGAGCACATCTTCACCTGTCTGCTCAGTCAGTTTTTCCATACATGCAAAGACACATGTAAATACGTAACATTAAGTAATGTGACGTCATGAAGGGGTCCGGTTAACGACCTGATCATCACAACGTTTACGTTTCTGCTATATTCGTGCCTCTTTTACCTTTATAAATAATTAATATTAGCTACGTTAGCTTGCCAGAGACAGCACTAGGACGGTCCCATGTTTAATTGCGCTACTGGCCTAAACTAGGAGAAGAGCATCGCTGAGTATTTATTAATATACAGCATTACGCTCGAGATTTTACTGCAAAGTCAGATATGACGGTACCAAATTGTAAGTAACGCTGGTAACAGCTGACTGCCAAAGTCAAAGGACGCGACAGTCGACCCTACAACACTTTCAGCTCGACCGCTTTATTACCTGAACGGCTCGCGTCAGAAATAGCCCGGCTCCGGAGGCTAATTTCTTCACGCTGAAATCCATTTCGTCTGTTTATGATATTATTACACTGGCAGCAGAGAACTCCAACACCATCTGCTAGATGTTACGGCACACACGTGACCTGGTTATATTACGTCATACGAATCATTTTACGGAAATACGAAAAGCAGATCCACAGTAGAATTGCGTCATAGCATTTTGACTTTTTGTAATTCAACAACATGTAAAAGACATGAACGGTTACTTTATTTAGATGTGAGCACATTCAGATCTTAAATTTCATTCAATTTAATTTAATATAGAAATTGAGCATACCAGCAGATGTCACCATTTTAACTATTCCCAATGCGGTAAAAATGACGCTAAACCGAGGAACAGAACTTACGTGCTACCCCCGACCCTACCTGTGTATTCTTACAAACCAAGGCTAAACCCGCACAACAAAACTGAAAGAGTTAAATGCCCTGCGATGTGCCCGACTTCCTCAGACTCTGTCATCAATTTGCTTGCCCTGACACTTTTCTGTAACGGACAGATACAGGGAATTTACCATTACCATTCTTCTGCTTTGGTACCTGAACGCACCGTGACGCTCGGCGATGACGTAAGGACGTGAGAAGCACCGAGTCCCAGGGCTGGCACACGTGAGTTTTGTTGGTTACGAGTTATTCTACGGTTATTCGCAATTGAATAAAAGTACAACTGACTTTAAATGTTTATGTACATAGCACGAGTACCTGTATGCTATTAAAAGCGTCTCACTGGTGAAATTTTGCCTTGCGTGAGGCTGCACTCAGTTATTTATAGCTTGCTAGCTAGCGACCAAAACAGTTTTTTAGGTGAATATGCGAAAGGTGGAACGCACTAGTATACTGGTGTTTTGGCAGCTGGATTTTAATAGGATATATTTTTGAATTTGTAGCAGTTGGACCGGCGGGGTAACGGTATGCACAGCAGGTGGTCATGGCTTGGAAGTCGAAGACTCGCAGTCTACAGGTGTTTGACACGGAGATGAGCGCTGACACAGTGGAGTGGTGTCCCGTTTCACCCAGTCACAGCATCCTGGCCTGCGGAACCTATCAGATACAGAAAAGGGTGAGATTACATCCCATAGCCTGCTATGGGAAAAAAAAATACTAATTGCATACTAATTACTACCAAATAAACGCGTGTTTACATCCTTGCTTAATATAAAGTTAGAACCATTTGGTCTCGTGTACATTGCCCATCCGCTTTTGGCGCTGTTTGGATTGGATCGTTAAAATAAGTATGTGGCGTAAATGCTTAAAACCTCCAGCGATGGCGACAAGACCGGATTACCAGAGAACGAAATCCAGGAATCTGCAGGTGACCCCGTTATTTGGTTTGTGAAAAGGTGATTGTTAGCTCGTTATCGGTAATGTGCAATTAAAACTTACTGACAGCTAGCGTCAGTTCATTGTCACTGACTGTGCAATATGGAGAACTTAAGTGTTTTATGCTGTATTTTTACTAGTTGGGGCAAATTCCTATGTAAGTTATATCATGAATGACTTGGGGCTGTAATAGTTTAAAACACAGACTGTATGAAATGGATTTAACAGGTACCCATTATCTGGGCACAGGTTGAAGCTTTTCACTTCCATATTGCCCACACCCTGTTTATATATGTTAGACCTAAACTGCGCTCCCTTCCAGTGGTGGATGCACATATTAAATATGTACAAAGTTTTAAATAATGAGGTCAGTGAATGTACAAGTTATCCCAATCTTCAGACTGCTCTAAACACCTGGTTTGAGAAAGTCCATTTTTCCAGTCATGGCTCTATAAGATATCCTGAGATGGGATATCCCTAATATGGTCATCTCAGACACACACAGCTCTGGCTGTGAGTGCAGAAGCCCTGCCTAGTTGCTGTGCAAACCTGTTTAAGCTTAAAGGCAGAGGAGTTAAAACAGCTTGTTTCAGACAGAGCATGAACGGCACCAAGAACCAGTATAAGACAAATAAGCATTATTTGATCTGTGAATGGTTCAAAGCTACTTGGGAGGCCTGGAGCAAAAAGCTTATTCTGTTGTTTGGTGTTTATTGAATTGGATGATTGAAGTCTGAAGAAACAAGAAATATTGGCAGCATGTGGAAGAACCATACACAGCCACAACAGCCTGGCACCTCCTCATGCTGAATCACCAGTTAACCTAAGCCCAGTAACTGCATGTCTTTGGACTGTGGGAGGAAACCGGAGCACCCAGAAAGGCCCACGCTAAGGTGGATTTGAACCCAGACCTTTTACCTGTGATGCAACAGGGCTGACCAGCCACTAGTTTTTCAAAAACACTCATAGCAGGCAGCGGATTTAACTGCGCAAGCGCAAATAGGCGAAGCTGTTATAGAGACGGTGAGCTCAAGTAGGGCAGGCTTGGTAGCTAAATGGAACAGAAGGTTAATGAAGACCCACTTTTATGTCTACTGTGTGTGACTTTCACTCTCATGCTGCAGGGAGGGGAAGAAGATGCCACCCCGAGCAGGACCGGTCGTCTCTACCTTTTTGAATTTCGGCGCGAGGGACTGATGTGCCCCCCTCTTACCGAGCTGCAGCGCATGGACACGGCAGCCATTTTAGATTTGAAATGGTAAGAAAGCAGATTTGGCCGGTCTGGCTTCTGTTGTCACTTCCCGCTTGTTCATTGTTCTGCGTGTTCGTAGGTGCCACGTGCCTGTGTCAGACAGAGCAGTGCTGGGAATGGCAGCAGCTAACGGGGAGCTGCAGCTGTACACGCTGTCTCACAATCAGGTGAGAAATGTGGCATCAGAAGAATCTCAGACTGTGACAATCTGGGCCCTTTACTGTGAAGCGAATTCAAATACCACGGGTATCTTTCCGTTATCCGGATTCACTTACCCCAGCGTTGGCAGTCACACGAAGATGGTTCTTAACTCAATAAGTCAACCCAGGGTTTCCCAATCTTGGTCTGTCAATTTGTACAACTCAGGGGTGTACTAAGAATAAAGTTCAACACCAGCCTTAGGTGGTTTGACAGAAACTAAAACTCCAGTCAGAGATAACAGGTATCACGAAGGGGTTTATCAGTTTTCTCTGTTGAGTTGGGCTTTCTCCTTCAGGCTTTTTGTGCACTCACATAAAAAAGTGTTTCATGGGTCATATAACTCTTCTTCCACTCACGATAATTCCTGATTGCCACCTACTCCAATCAGTGATGTTATCAGATGATGATGATGATGATAAAATCATGATTTAAAAAAAATCCATAAAGAATATAAACAGTAAAATGTATTGACAGCGCTGTAACTAAGTTCAAGGATAAAAGTCCTCAATTATTATGCTTTTCAATACCACTTGCCACAGTAGCTACTTTAACTCTACTCCTTCAGAGATAGATCATCTCATCAGTAGTTTCACATCCTCACTGCATAGGACTCTGTATACTGTGGCTCCTCTGAAAAAGAAAGCTTAAACTCACAAGTGCCTGACTCCCTGGTATAACTCACAAAATCCATGAAGCCAGATGACACACATCAATTAGTGTTAAACTGTGTCTTAATGACAAAGGCTTGGATGTCCCCTAATTTCCTGCTTCTAAAGTCAGATAAAACTGAAATTATACTCGGAACCTAAAAATCTTAGAAACACAGTGTCTAACTAGATACTTAATCTGGATCCATTACCTTGACCTCTAGTAACACTGTGAGGAAATCTTGGAGTCATTTTTGACCAGAATATGTCCTTCAGTGCGCATATTAAACAAATGTGTAGGACCGCTTTCTTGCATTTGTGCAATATTTCCAAAATTAGAACCATCTTGTCTCAGTGTGGTGCTGAAAAGCTAATTCATGCATTTATTATTTGTGGGCTGGACTATTGTAATTCATTACTATCAGGTTGTCCTAAAAGCTCCCTGAAAAGCCTTCAACTGATTCAAAATGCTGCAGCTAGAGTACTGACAGGGACTAGAAAGAGAGAGCATATTTCTCTCATATTGGCTTCTCTTCACTGGCTCCCTGTTAAATACAGAATTGAAATTAAAATACTTCTCCTCACATATAAGGCCTTGAATAATCAGGCCCCATCTTATCTTAAAGACCTCATAGTACCAAAAACATGGTGCTTCCGGACGATTTTAATCCAAAACTCAGAACATAACCTGCTGTGGTCAGCATAAGTTGCGACAGTGATTTAGCCAGCTAAAACGAGCCACTTTTGTGGCACAGAACACATTTCGCTAAGCCATTCGTTTTGTAGTACACCCCTCAGATGGCCACCATGTTCTGCACTTTAGCATGCAAAGATGGGAAAACCAAACAAGCAAAGAGAGCTGTGCATCACAACAAAAACAACTACAGGATATTTGTGTCCATGAATTTGAGAAAATGGCTGTCTGAAAACGTTTTACATTTTGCTCAGTATATACTCTTCTTATAACTCCCTGCATGGGAGAGTAGGGATTAGGGAATGATTTAAAGCATAATTTATGGTCCCACAAATGTGTTCATCTACAGGCGCTGGAAATAAAATTAGAATATCATGAAAAGGTTGATTTATTTCAGTAATTCCATTCGATTATATCCATTCATTACACACAGACTGATATATTTCAAATGTTTATTTTTTTTAATTTTGACGATTATAACTGACAACTAATGAAAACTCCAAATTCAGTGTCTCAGAAAATTTGAATATTACTTCAGACCAATACAAAAACAGGTTTTTTAGAAATGTTGGCCAACTGAAAAATATGAACATGAAAAGTATGAGCATGTACAGCACTCAGTACTTAGTTGGGGCTCCTTTTGCCTGGATTACTGCAGCAATGCGGCGTGGCATGGAGTCGATCAGTCTGTGGCACTGTTCAGGTGTTATGAGAGCCCAGGTTACTCTGATAGTGGCCTTCAGCTCTTCTGGATTGTTGGGTCTGGCGTATCACATCTTCCTCTTCACAATAGCCCATAGATTTTCTATGGGGTTAAGGTCAGGCGAGTTTGCTGGCCAATTAAGAGCAGGGATACCATGGTCCTTAAAGCAGATACTGGTAGCTTTGGCACTGTGTGCAGGTGCCAAGTCCTGTTGGAAAATGAAATCTGCATCTCCATAAAGTTGGTCAGCAGCAGGAAGCATGAAGTGCTCTAAAACTTCCTGGTAGATGGCTGCGTTGACCTTGGACCTCAGAAAACACAGTGGACCAACACCAGCAGATGACATGGCACCCAAACCATCAGTGACTGTGGAAACTTTACACTGGACCTCAAGCAACATGGATTCTGTGCCTCTCCTCTCTTCCTCCAGACTCTGGGACCTTGATTTCCAAAGGAAATGCCAAATTGACTTTGATCAGAGAACATAACTTTGGAGCACTCAGCAGCAGTCCAGTCCTTTTAGTCTTTTGCCCAGGCGAGACGCTTCTGACGCCGTCTCTTGTTCAAGAGTGGCTTGACACGAGGACTGTGACAGCTGAAACCCATGTCTGCCTACGTCTGTGCGTGGTGGTTCTTGAAGCACTGACTCCAGCTGCAGTCCACTCTTTGTGAATCTCCCCCACATTTTTGAATGGCTTTTGTTTCACAATCCTCTCCAGGGTGCGGTTATCCCTATTGCTTGTACACTTTTTTCTACCACATCTTTTCCTTCCCTTCTCCTCTCTATTAATGTGCTTGGACACAGAGCTCTGTGAACAGCCAGCCTCTTTAGCAATGACCTTTTGTGTCTTGCCCTCCTTGTGCAAGGTGTCAAAGGTCGTCTTTTTTGACAACTGTCAAGTCAGCAGTCTTCCCCATGATTGTGTAGCCTACAGAACTAGACTGAGAGACCATTTAAAGGCCTCTGCAGGTGTTTGGAGTTAATTAGCTGATTGGAGTGTGGCACCAGGTGTGTTCAATATTGAACCTTTTCACAATATTCTAATTTTGAGATCCTGAATTTGGGGTTTTCATTAGTTGTCAGTTATAATCATCAAAATTAAAAGAAACAAACATTTGAAATATATCAGTCTGTGTGTAATGAATGAATATAATATACAAGTTTCACTTTTTGATCTAATTTTATGACCAGCACCTGTATGTACGGGTTTCAGCTCATTTAGAAAGATTAAAAAAATACAGCATGAAAAGCACAGACAGCAGCTGCAGTGGACACATGTCATTGTTTTTAACACTGTTTCCCTCAAGCTCTTTGTATGTCATAACTTTGCTTTTCTCCATGGCTGGCTGACGGACCAACAACAGCACATGCAAGCGTAGCCCACAGACCGGTTGCGTCACATTTTTTGACACTGCTTCCATCTGACAACAAACACACTCTACAGGTAGACGAGCAGTCCGTGACCTCCCACAGATTGCCTTTGCGCTCAAGCATACAACAAGCTTAAGGTGCTAAATGAAGATTTGGTCCAGTGTTCAGAGTAAGCATGACAGGATATATGGTCAATCTGTAAAATGAAAGTACCTTTAGGCTTGGGGCTCTTGTCGTTTGGCCTGCGTCTACTATATATATGACGTTATTTACTGAACTGTCTGACTTAAAAGCTTAGCTGTTGGTTGTATAAGTCATGGTATCTGGGGATTGTCATAAATAGTTGAATAGTAACCTTTCCAAAAATCTATTTAATAAACTAGTTGCCAAATGATGGTAAAGGTACCACATGACTGTGCCTCACCATCTTCATGTGCTACAGACAGCGCTCTAAATGAGCTCTTCTTTTTGTGATATTAAAAAAAATGTTTTGATATCAGCAGGTTTATACTTGTACTTAAAATTTTAATTATATTTTGCCAAACTATCTTAATTAATACGTATTTCACTGGAAAGTTCAGTATCTCACTACAGGAGGACTGTTGTTTTTATTCTTCAGCTGTCACTATGCATTCATTTATTGTGTCGATGCTATGGTGTGCACTCATGAATGTGTGTATCCAGTAGGAGGGCAGCCACAGTCTGCAGTCTCTGTGTAGTCTGGAGGTTGGAGCAGAGCGGCTGGTTCTGTCATTAGACTGGTCGACTGGAAGAATGGACAGGTTAGCTACTAGAGACCCTATTACCTCCATAAAGCAGCTAATGTCACATTATGTATAAGTGTTGCTCATATTAAGACCTCACCCTGTGGTGTCAGCAGCAGTGATGTACGGGTGGTGTGCAGTGACTCTGCAGGCTGCATCAGTGTGCTCTCCCTGGCTGAAGGCGCTTTAACGGCCCTGTCGCAGTGGAAGGCCCACGACTTTGAGGCCTGGATCTCAGCCTTCTCTTACTGGGACACACAGCTGGTGTACTCTGGTAATGTGACTTCGTACTTCATCCTGTCACTCTGGAAAATGAACATCTTTTTAGAAGTCTTGTAAACAGAAGAAATCAGTGCCTGGAATCTTAAATTATATACAGGGTTTGTACGGGTGCTGGAAATCCTCGAAAATGCTTGGATTTTAATGTTGTCAAGGTTTGAAAAGTGCTTGAATTTTGGATATAGTGCTTGACATTGTAACCGTTTTTTAAATTAAAAAAAAAAACTATCTGATTGAATAGTTCACTTATGAGATGGAGAAAAAAAATGAGTTGGAAAGTCTAATGTAAATTTCCTCAGCCTGGGCCTGGCCTGCAGGTCTACATGTGACCTTTCAGTCTGTTTGTGACCCCGCACCTCCCACGAAAACAGAGAGTCGCCATTTTAATGAGTGTTGGTTGGAAAACTCCAAATTCCAATTATGGATAAGACGAGCATGGAATTATATTTAGATCAAAAGTAACACTCAAGCAAAAACATAATCCAAGCATCTTTTTAATGTGATTTAAAAATGTAAAATAATTTTGAGTATGTATGTATTTGTATAAATATGTGTTATGTGCTGGAAAATCTTGAAAATGGACCTTGAAAGTTCTTAAAAAGTGTGCGAATTTGACCCTGTATAAGGGACCTCCTGGATGAGTGGTCGACCCTGTAAATAATTAAATCACAATATCTGCAAAATGCTGTGATTAGCATTTAGTTTGCAGTATGAACAGGAAACTCACACACGACACATGACATTAGAGTGGTGTGAAAAACTGTTTTCCCCCCTTCCTGATTTCTTATTTTTCTGCATATGTGTCACACTTACATGTGTCAGATCAAACAAATATTTGATATTATTCAAAGATAACCCAAGTAAATACAAAATGCAGTTTTTAAATGATGATTTCATTTATTGAGCGGGGAAAGTTATTTAAACCTGGCCCTATGTGAAAAAGTAATTTCCCACGTCCCCATATTAAATCATGAATTTACTGTGATTAACTATATATTTTTATATATTTTATATGTTGGAAAGCTGAGTTAAGTTTCACTAGCCACACTAATGTCTGATTACTGTTGCGACACAAAATCACTTAAATAGAACCCGACAAAGTGAAGTAGGCTCAAAGATCTCAAGAAGCAAGGCATCATGGGACAATCTAAATGAACAGCTGAGAAACAAACTCACTGACATCTGTCAGTCTGGAAAAGGTTGCAAAGCCATTTCTAAGCCTTTGGGACTCCACTGAACTACGGTGAGAGCCATTATCCACAAGTGGAGGAAACTTTGAACACTGCTAGGCCTACCCAGGAGTGGCCGGCCAACCAAAATTACTCCCAAGAGTGTGTCGACCACTCATCCAGGAGGTCACAAAAGAACCCAGAACAACATCTAAAGAACTGCAGGCCTCACTTGCTTCAGTTACAATCAGAGTTCATGATTAAAGATTAAGAAAGACTCTAGGTGAAAATGACATCCATAGGAAAGATCCAAGGCAAAAACCACTGCTGACCCATCTCACATTTGTCCAAAAACTTATTGATCATCCCCAAGACTTTTGGGATAATATTCTGGCTGAACTTTTTGGAAGGTTTGAGTGCCATTATATCAGGAATCAACCTAACACAACACATAAAGAGAACGTCATACCAACAGTCAAACCTGGTGGTGTTAGTGTGATGGTCTGGGGCTGCTTTGCTGCTTCAGGATCCGGACAACTTGCTGTAATTGATGGAACCATGAATTCATTATCCTTTTGTAAGACAGTTTGGCCCCGAGCTTAGCTGTCTCAAATGTGCTTTTACCATGACTATAAATCATACATACATATGTGCTATCAATGCCTCTGTCTTCCATGATTAGTTTGTGAGCTCACATTGATCCTGTATGGATGCCTCTGTATGAATCTAAATCTTCTCGTGTGTGTTGTTGTTGTTTTTTGTCACCAGGTGGTGATGACTGCAAACTGAAAGGCTGGGATCTAAGGATCGGTCCCTCCAGCCCTACTTTCACCAGTAAAAGGTAATACGGATAGTGTGTCAGCTTTCATGTGGATGGTTCATTTTGGCAAAGTGCAGACACAAAGTTATATTTTCTTTCAAAGGCACTCAATGGGCGTGTGCAGTATTCACAGCAACCCTCATCGGGAGCACATTCTGGCTACAGGCAGGTAAATATCCTGATGTTTAGCTGCTGATGTCATGTGAGAGTTGTATTTGTTGGTCTTCTCATTCTCTCCTCCTTCCTCAGTTACGATGAGCAGATTTTGCTCTGGGATGGCCGAAACATGCGGCAGCCCCTCAGTGAAACTCCAGTGGGTGGTGGAGTGTGGAGACTGAAGTGGCATCCCACCCATGAGCACCTGCTGCTGGCAGCCTGCATGCATAATGACTTCCACATCCTTCACTGTCAGCAGGCTTTAGGTGGGTTTGAATAAGTTATAGGCTAAGAAATGCTCCATCTGAATTCTTAACATCCATTTATTAAAGGTTACTTAACCTGGTTACTAAGAACTAACTTTAGGTCTGCAAAGACATGCGTGTTAGGCTCTGTGGTGATTGTCTCTCTCCGTTATCCCTTTGAACTGGCAACCTGTGCAGGGTGCATTCAGCCTCTTGCTCACTTCAGCTGGGATAGACTCCAGAGAACTGTGTAGTGTCAGCCTTGTTTGTTTTTCACTGTACTTGTCTAATTATCATTGGCATGTTTTAGCTTCACTTAGCTCTGTGAGGTTTTAATGAACCCCATCATTACTATTTCCAGATATTTTATACACCACTTGATTCATCATTTGTTTTAAGAAATTAAACAACAAAGCAGTTACCTTTTTGCTTTTTATAGGCTGTTTAAAAAAAGATAGATTTAGCTTCCAGGCCTGAAAAGAGAAGCCATGTGGAAGGGTCTTAAACCTGCATTCTTGCTAGTGGCAACTCCTTGTTGTGGAGAGGAAAATGAGCCTACTGCTCAGTAAACATGTTCTCCGTCAGTCAGATTGGGCATAACGTTTTTGATTCTTTACCACATTCTTTTTTATTTGCATGCATTCTGCCTTACAGTAAGACCTCTCAATTGCAGTACTTACCCGTGACCTTGACCATAAAAATCTTGTAGATTTACCGTATTTGTCTTTAGTATCTTGAATACACTGCGCTTTTATGTCATGCATGTAGATTACACAAACACTGCACTGTACAATTATTGTCACCCAGGTGCACAATTTAACTTTCATATTGAAGAATCAACATGTTCTTTTCTTTTGTAGGAGTCATATTTTGCCCAGTTCTATGTTTTGGGTATATCCTGTTTGTTGTGTGTGTTTGTTTGTTTTTAGCATGATTGTACAGTGCTTTTGTTTGTGCAGAACTGAGTAATTGAGTTTCTTAATAACCCTCGTTGTTTACTTGTCATTGTGCAGAGGGCAGTGCAGGAGCGTGCCCCCTTGTAGCCTCCTACATCCTCCACAGCTCCCTGGCATATGGAGCAGACTGGTCCAGGCTGTCCCTGGAGGACCCTGCTCCCTGTTCCCCGCCCGCCACAGAACCAAAGGAAAGCGCCGCAGAGAGCCGGGGACACTTAAGGATTCAGTATGAATCTCCGACTGCCAGCTTTGACACTTCCCTGGAGGACGATGCTGGCCGATACATCCCAGAGGGAATTACAGCACCTCAGACCACCCCTACTGCAGGTCCTGCCCTTAACCCAGATGAGGATGCTCCCTCACTGTCCTGTCTGCTGGCAAGCTGCTCATTCTATGACCACATGCTCCATGTGTGGCGCTGGGACTGGACCCCAGACAAGGCTCTACAGGAATCACAGCAATGTTGACACTATTTAAATCAAAATGTGTAGCCTGACAACAGCAAGGGCATGTTACACTGTTTTTCCATTCACTGTTTTTATCATGAAGATTCCTATACTTTGGATGACTTATCATATTATATGCAATTAGCAAAACCCTCTATTTTCATAATGACAGATTTTTTTATAAACTTGTATTTAAGCAAAAATTGTTTATAATCCTCATACTCATGTCCTGTAGCTACAAGCGCAATACAACTATTCACCTACACAAAGTCTTTGTTCTAGTTCTTTTTTTAAGTGACTGTACTTTAAGGATAATTATTAGAATAAGATATACACCTTGTTTGAAGATTATCACTTATTTTAACACAGTGTGCCTGAGCTGTTTGGTATTCAAAGGTAAGCTGAGGTTCTTCGCATTCCTAAGATCAGTAAAGGGTTTTTTCTTTGGATTGGTAGTGCAGTGACTCCAGCTAGCAGAGGTGAAGCCTAACCAACAGTGATATACTACAGGTGTCCTCAGTGGTTAAGATGTCAAACCCTTGGTTAGTAATTTTGAGGTGTGATGATCATCTTAAACTTTTCTTGTGATCTTGACTAGAATTAAAATTAACTCATCAGGCAAACATAAGAGTATCAACTTAGATGCAGCCAATGCATTTGAAAAATGATGTTACAAATTAGTCCACGGCACATGTAGCTGTATGCACTCTCCACAGGTAAATGCCTGGTGGAATAGAGCTACATCTTGATGGTGTCATGAAAGAGACATACATTCATATTCTAATGAAATTTAGCCAATATCAGAATTAGCAGTAATAGTCAGGCTCCAGTCGTCCCAGAGATTAACGTACAGTTCTGCAGTATGAGTTTGCTTTAAGTTTTATTTTCCAGATCATCAAATGATAAAATGACTTTTTCTAAACAGCTGATTTTTCCTGAAGGTGGTCACATCAGTTGGTTTGCAGCTTTCAGTTCCGAATTAATCAGCAAGTCTTTGCAAATCCATCTTTAACGTACATAATTCTTTGGATAGAGCTTGAAGAGCTTCCCCTTCTGTGTGGGCTCAAATCCATACTTCTCCAGCTGGTCTTTGCTGAAAGTTCCTGCTTCAAAGTCCTTCTTGATCTGAGGCGCTACCACCTCATCAAACAAACTCTGTGCTGTGAGTGGAGGTTCTGACCCTTTCGGGGCACGGTACGAGACATACGGTCTGAGTTTGAATCCGTCCAAAGGAGGCACGACAAGCTCAGGAATCATGGCCCGAATGGCCAGAAACTTTGTGCTGGGGAGCTTCAGTCCAGCGGGCCTGGAACCCCGACCTTTGTTATGAGTCCTTGATCCACGCTTGCTAGTGAACTCAGACATCCTGTCGGCGCCTCGCACCAGACCCCTTATCAACGTGGATAACACACCCATGCTGCCGCAGCGCCTTCATCCAGGACCGAGAAGAGAGGGGAAAAAAACAAACATCGCATCAGTCGACTTTAATAAGGATTACATATTCATCATCCCAGAAAATAGCCGAAGTAACCTAATAATGTGTATCGCTGTAATGAGTACCATCAATACACAAACATTACTTTCATTTCTCATTTTCTCTTCAGCGGTTCCACATATAGTAAAACTGTCCAGAGTGTACATGTGCTTCAGTCAGAAAACTAAAGCGCTGTTTCTGTAACTGCTTTACTGATTAGCTTCTAACTAGCAGACGGTAACTCAAGTGACAGCTACCTTTAACGCTGCGCGTGAGCTGATATAGATTTCAACTAAAATTATTAAATATCATTTGAATTTTAGATGATCTACAGATTCAGAAATCTATAGATTCATATAAATTCATAAATAAAATACTCGACTTCCCTCACCTTGACCACACCGTTCGGTCCAATGCTAACAAGCTGCTTCACTATCCAATGAAATGCTCAGTGATTGGACGACATCTACCAATCAAAATACGGGATGCTTGTTTTGCTGTAGGTGATTGGAGGTACGTCAAAACTGTGCAGAGCCGTGTTACTGCCAAAAATAGTGATCGTCGGAAAGTGATTTCCGATGTTTCTATGCGTTTTTGATGTGTAGTATCTTTGGTTGTATGGGTAAACAGACTGTAGTCAACAGGATTTATGAAGGACTTATATATAAAATAAATAAATTACCCGTTTTGCATGTATCTTTATGATGCCGTGTTATTGTATCTACATCATAATCAATCCAGTCCTTTTTGGCCGCTTCAGACATCTTTATAGAACTGTGATTTTTATATGTGTTGTAATTTCAGCAGACGTCTTGGCCAGATCTGTCTTTAAAGAGACATTTTTAATGTCAGTGACAGTTTTTACCCTGATTAAAAAATAAAAAGTCAAAAGTGATTGCAGCCTCTACCTTGTGACAGGAATGTTGTTTCTGGCTCAAAATGACTTGATATCATTAATGACAGCTATGTTTAACAGATTACAGGCCAAATAATTTACAGCAGTTTAAATACGGCCAATAATTTTTTTTGGGCAAATACCGGAAATCACTTTTTGGCAGGTGATCATTTTTTGGCACAACACCTATGATTAGAGGAAAGACTAACCCTTCAAAATAAAGATTTCAAAGTTAAGTTAGCATGTGAAAAGCTAAACCATCTCTGTCAGCGTCCAGATTAACTATGAATACGCTTTCTATCATAAAAGCTATTGATTTTCACCCTATATCTATGTATTTATTTTTTAAATGTCTGTTTCACTTCAGTGCTGCTGTACCTTTTTGTTAAGAAAGGTTTTATTTTGTTAGGTTTGACAGGACATTTAGAGATTGCTTCTCCCAAAGAGAGCATGTTAGACGGAAAAACTTTGACATAAGAAAGGCGCGTGGGAACGTCGTTTGCTTGACTTCAGTCGAAAAAGGTAAGCTGGAGACGCGTTTGTTTCTTTTTCCTGGGAATCTGTCAGTGCAGACCTAGTTGAGCGTTTCTTTTGCACTCCATTGTTCTCTTGTATAGTGGATCAGAGCTACACATACACATGCAGAATGAGAATTGTAACTTTACGTTTATGTAAAATGTGATGTTAGAGGTGAGGTTGGGGCTATAGGTAAAAGTTGTTTTTGTTCTACGTTTGAATCTTGCCAACCAGAAACGGCCCCGTTATGCACCGTGTTGTAGCTCACCTTTACATTATGGCGAGTAAATAAGCGAGACGTAAGTTTAGTAAACAGCGTGAAAACGTTATCTTTCCCCAGGGCCGAGCTTTCGACTTCTTAAAATATCGATATAAGTCCGGTAGGTGTGCAGAGTGTCCGCTTACAAACACTCACTGAGAGGAGGATTTGACCTTTAACCCAGATTTCTGCTCTGTGACCTCGTTTCGATCAGCTGGACAGAGCAAAGCATTAATGACTAAAGAGTCACATGAAATGCTTGACTTTGCGTAATTTTCGAACCTTGTTTTAGCGCAGCAATATCATTTCTTTTAACAGGCATGGAAGATAATGACGAAGAGGAGCTCTGTAGTATATACCCTGTAAGTCCTTTGTTGCACTTCAGTGTCTGAAAAACGGTCGTTTGTCCTTAAAAGTGCCTTCTGTGAAATCCCTCTGCTAATTTAATGAAGAATTTAAACTACAAGGTGGCAGCACCTGAGCAAAAAGATTTACTGTAGTTTGGTGCAGAAGATGTAAATTCTCTCCATAAAAAATAAGAAAAAAAGGCCCTCAAATTGCAGTATTAAATTAAAAATTGCAAAGTTAAACAATACAATGTAAACATTATATTACAAGTGAAAATAGTCCACGTCTCATAAAGAGGAGCTGTAATGATTAAACGACAGATGGGCCCACAGAAAGTTTGATGGCCACAGGTGCATTGTGGTGGAAGAAGTCTTTTGCTGATCCTGCTCCTGTGGCTCTCCAGCATGAGAGAGAGAGGGTGCAAAAATATTGAGCATAAGTTGGACACAATCTCTCCTTTCTGAAACCTCTGTCAGAGTCAAGCTCCACGCCCACAATATTAATGGTCTTGTTCATTAGTTTGGTTCTGTGGCTCAGGAGGTAGAGCAGGTCTTCTGCAAATCGTGAGGTTGGTGGCTCAATCCCTGGCTGCTCCAGTCTGCATGCTTGTATCCCTGGGCAAGATACTGAACCCAGAGTTGCTTCTGATGTGTTCATTGGAGTGTGAATGTTAGAAAGCACCTAGATGTAGCATGAAGTGCTTGTGTGAATGGGTAAATGAAGATACGCGCTTTGATTGCTCAAGTAGAAAAGTACTCTCTGCGCACTACACTCTTTAGCATCTGCTGACCCCGCATCTGTTGCTCCATAGCTGAGTTGCCGTTGTTTCGGATCGCTTCCACTTTGTTATAATCCCACTAACAGTTGACTGTGGAATATTTAGAAGTGAGAAATTTCACGACTGGACTTGTTGCACAGGTGGCATCCTAGCATGATACCACACTGGAATTCACTGAGCTCCTGAGAGCGACCCATTCAAATGTTTTAGAAGCAGTTTGCATGCCTAGGTACTTGATTTTTATACACCTGTGGCCATGCATGTGATTGGAACACCTGAATTCAATGATTTGGATGGCTGAGTGAATACTTTCAGCGATACAGTGCACACCGTTTGACCCATATAGTCTGAGATGCATTATACTGCTTTTTATACATAAGATAACACTTTAGGGCTGAAGCTCTGTACTTTACACTACTTTGTCTACTTTTATATTGTACTCTACACTATATACTTTGTGCCTGTGCACATTTTATTTTATTACCTTATCATTTGTGCTAATGGTTACATTCTGGCAGTTCTATGGTCTGTGATTTGTAGAATGTAAAGGGTTTATAACTTATACACCTCCTAATTAGTGAGATTTATGGCTGATTTTGACACCAAAAACTGCCCTAGATTGTAAAAACATTATTAATTGCTGCCAGGTGCAGTTCTGTCAACAGGAGTGTGCTGATGATGAATGGTGCGAGGTTATGGAGCTGCTAAAAGAGCAGTGAAAGCTGCCAAAAAATGACGTAACTCAAGTGTCAAGTTTTGTAATAGTTTGCAAGATTTTGTTTCCCTGACACCTTGATCAATGTAAAGCATCAGTAAGCACAATTAAAATATAACTTAAAAAAAATTGAATACAAACTGGGAAACAATTGGTGTTAGACACAATATAAAACTAAGATTTTGAAAGTTATATAACAAAAGGAGGAGGAGCGAGGCCACAGCCTTTGGTGGCCTTACAGCGTACACCCCAGGGGAGCTTTTTGATTTCTTTAGTGCATTTGTTGAACTTGTCATTCAATAAACAGCTTGAATCAAATTCTGTTCTTTTCCAGTGATTTTTCCCCCAAGTTTTTGGCCCTAATCTGATTTTAAACAGCCTGAATATGCATTTTTTTGACCTGAAGAAATTCTCCAATCCAACTTTATTTATAGAGCCCTTTAAAAGACAACAAAGTTGAAGAAAAAGTGCTTTCCAGATAAAAGACAGCAATACAATACAACACAAAAATTAAACACAAAAAATAATAGTAATTTAAAAAGGATTAAGCATAAAAGGAGTACTAAAAAATATAAAAGCAGTGCCCAAAATGACTCAAACTAACTAGAGACTAGCATTTTGAAATGCCTTAGAGAAAAGTGTGTTTTTAAAGCAAGATTTAAAGACCTCTAATGTTGGGGCCAGCCTAACATAGAGGGGCAACTCATTCCATAGTTTAGGCACCACCACAGCAAAAGCTCAAGTCGGTTTCAATCTCGACTTGGGGACAACAAGAAGTAGCTGGTCCGCCTACCTTATGGACCTTTGCGGGGTGTATGTGTGTAAGAGATCTGTTAGGTATGTGGGAGCCAGGCCACTCAAAACTTTAAAAGCGAACAATAAAATTTTAAAATTAATTCTAAAATAGACAGGCAACCAGTGTAGAGAAGCAAGAACATGGGTGATGTGCTCATATTTATGTGTCCCTGTCAGGAGACGAGCAGCGGCATTCTGGACCATTTGTAAGCGCAACAGTGAAGCCTGGTCAATAACGACATAAAGTGCATTACAATAATCAAGGCGGGTGGTCACAAATGCATGCAAAACCTTCCCTAAATCTGGAAAAGATACGAGAGACTTAATTTTGGAAAGCTGTCTCAGCTGAAAAAAGCCACTTCTAACCCTGTGTTTATCTGTTTGTCCATTTTAAAAGCTGTGCAATTTTTACCCCAAGGTTGGTAACAACTGTTTTGACACAGGGTGAAAGCAGACCCAGGTCAGATGGTGGGACACCTGGGCCGCTTGGCCCAATTATAATGACCTCTGTTTTCTTTTCATTACAATCCAAGAAGTTCAGAGCCAGCCACTCTCTGATATCTTTAAGACATTCTAACAAAGGTCTAAAGGAGTTAGGGTCTAAGTAAATCTGACAATCATCTGCATAAAAATGAAATGACACATTATGTTTTCTGATAATGGAGCCAAGGGGAAGTAAATAAATACTAAAAAGAAGGGGCCCAAGGATGGAGCCTTGGGGAACACCACATAGCAGGGCGGCAGATGATGAACAAAATTTACCGACAGCGACCAAAAAGCTTCTGCCAGTCAGATACGACTTGAACCACTCCAGGGCAGTATCTCTAATGCCAACATAATGTTTTAGGTGAGAAATTAAAATATTATGAGCTACTGTGTCAAAAGCCGCTGTTAGATCTAAAAGCACAAATATGACAGAGTCTCCTGAGTCAGCAGTTATTAAAATATCATTAAAAACTCTCAAGAGTGCAGATTCTGTACTATAAAATGCTTTAAAACCTGACTGAAATTTTAAAAATAAAGTATGAGTATTTAATAAAGATTGCAGTTGTGAGGTCACTACTTTTTCCAAGATTTTTGACACAACAGGAAGCTTTGAAATTGATCTAAAATTGGACAACAAGGCAGCATCCAGGCCAGGTCATTTCAGAAAAGGCTGTACCCTCCTGTTTAAAAGATACAGGTACTTCACCCAAGGTCAGACTGCTATTTATAAGCCTTTGAATATAAGGTCCAATAGTGTCCCAAACTTCTTTAAAAACTGGGGGGGGGATATCACTAGGAGAGCCTGATTTAATTTGTGTAACAATTTTCCCCACATAAGATAGAGACACAGGTTCAAAATGCAGACGCTGTTTAGATTGTGGCATGATGTGCTGCCTTTTCAGATCTTTTAGCCTGCATCACTTTGTCAGACCGTTTCTATTTAAGTGTTTTTGTTTTTGTTTTTGTTTGTTTTATTCATCAGGTCTGGGCGTGGCTAGTGAAATTGAATTGCTTTCCAATTGTCTAATATTAAAATGTGTTTGATCTGAAACATTTAAGCGTGACAAATATTTAAAACCCTAAGAAGTCAGGAAGGGGGCAAATACTTTTTGATGGCACTGTAACTTGGGGTCAGGCCTGAGTGCTTAAGGTGTGGTAGCTACAACAGAAAAAATAAAATCCGGTGACTTTTTTTCCCTCCTGGGTTCCCACTCTTTATGGTCAGTTTTGGTATTTACTGTATTCATCCCTCAAAATATTCCACTTACTTGTACACTTATCCCTCACATCTGCTCAGATAGTTTGTCAATCTCTCTCCATATATTCTCACAAATGTGAGTCCTTAGTATTGATGATCATTATTCTGTTACTGCTCCATTCAAGAACTGCAGTGAAAAAGTACCTGGAAATGCATGTTTGGGAAGAGCAAGACTTAAAAGATAATATTAGGGATAAATAAAATAAATAACAGGACTGGCTGCCACAGGCTGCATGCAGGTTGTTGCATGTGCCCAGTATTATATTCTGAGGTATGCTTAGAAATAAATTGTATTGCTATCTTGAAAGACAAGTTGTAATAATTAGATTGTTTCAATGTTAGTTTTGATTAAAAATAAAACAAAAAAACTTCACAGTCTGTACTTTTCTAGCTACGTCCACTACGCATGACTGCTGTCAGAACGCAGCCTGTCTCACATTCACCTGTGAGGCATCTCATCTCCTTTGTATTCTCTCTAATGTTTCAGAAGCTGGTTCCACTGGAGAGGCTTAAGGCCACAATGGAGCACTTAGTGGAGGAAAGGACAGAAGTCAATATGGTAAACACTGGAACCTGGTTCCTAATGTAAATGATGTGTGCTTCTAAATACCACAACACACCTCAGAAATAGTAAATGCATGCAAACAGTGACAGTGCCTGATTACTTTGTTATGACTGTATATTTAAATACACCAGAACAAAATAATGTTATTTATATATCTGTATCTCTTTAAAGGTACTCATTGTATTCAGAATTGTAGTCAGAGGTTCAGCTCGTTTACACCACAGGGGGCAGTGTGTTTTTTGTTTTTATCATTTTTTTTTTCATTGCAACAGAGTATGATTTCTGCCCGGGAGTTGGAGCTGGTGGTGCTTAAGTCACAGTTTACTGTCCCATTCATTGAAATACTTTCCACAGTTCCACTTCAGCCATGGAACCCCTAAGATTGCGATTCCAAAAACACATCACCATGTTGATTTTCCAACAAGGGGAAACAATACACAGGACCTGGTTTACACAACCCTACAAAGTTTCACTCTTCCCTCACCTTAGCCTCTCTGACCACATCACTGTCATGCTAATGCCAGCATACAGACCTCAAGTGAAAGCCACGAAAACTGTTCTCAAGCAGGTTCATGTGTGGCCAGAGGGGGGCAGCACAACACTTTAGGACTGCTTTGACACGGTACCCAGCAACATGTTTCAACAGGCAGCTGCTTACAAGAATACACAGAGACCATCACTGCTTACTTCACCAAATGTACTGATAATGTGACAGACACCAGGAAATCACCATATGGGCGAACCAGAAGCCATGGCTGACAGGGAAAATTTTCAGGCTGCTTGGGTCCGGGAATGCTGCTTTCAAATCAGGTGATGCAGCCAGTGTGGGAGTAGTCAGGGTTAGCCCGTCACATGGCATTAGAAAAGCCAAACACCAATTCTCCAGAACGATAGCCACATGCTTCAGGGACAGCAGAGACACAAGGAGTCTGTGGCAGGGGATTCAGACCATCACTGACTACAAACACACTTCCTGTTGTTGTCACATGCCTGCTTCAGTTCTCTCAGCTAATAGACAAAACACTACACTTGTACAGAAGACTCCACCCATACCAGGTCCTGTGCCTGCCACCAGCCAGAGTGAAGGAATCTCTCTCCAGGATCAACACTTGCAAAGCAGCTGATCCAGACAACATACCTGGTCATGCACGGAAAGACTGTGCAGAGGAGCTCAAAGATGTCTTTTTTTCCTTTTTTTTTTAAATTCATTCTTGTTGTACACCAGGAGGTGGGTGGATTAGGGACAAGCAACATTTAGATTCTGTGTATGTCCTGTGCATATTGCAGAATTGACAATAAATTTGACTTTGACATATCTGCCTCACTGTCATTCCTCTTCCTCTCTGCTCAGACTCAGGGCAGAGTGGATGCTATATTTCCTTGGTACGCCATCATGTGGTTAAAAATTAGTATTCAAAGTATGGTTTGGCGCTATTTTAAATTAAGCTTATATTTTCTCAACACACATACATTTTAGGTGTAATGTTGTAAACTTTTTACTTTACAATGAGTACCTTTAAAATGTGTTTAGGTTTAACTTTTTTTTTTTATCTACACAAATGTAGAAATGAAAGTGTTTTTGTATTAGTTACACTCCCCTCCCAAAGTATTGGAACAGTGAGGCCAATCCATTTATGTTTGCTGTAGACTGAAAATATTTGAGTTTGACATCAAAAATATCAATGAGACTAAAGATCAACAGCTCAGTTTTCATTTCCAGGCATTTACACCTGGATCTGATACACAGTTCAGAAGATACACTTCAAATAGATTAAAGTAAACGAGACTTAATATTTAGTTGCAAATCCTTTGCTTGCAATAACTGCATCAACCCACTGACATCACTAAACTTTTGCATTCTTCTTATGTGATGCTTTTGTTTGTTAATCCCTTCATTCTCCTCTTTAGCAGGTAAAATGCTCTATAGGGTTCAAGTCTGGAGATCGACTGGGTCAGTTTAAAACCCTCCACTTCCTGCCCCTGATGAACTCCTTTGTAGTTTTGGCAGTGTGTTTTGGGTCATTATCTTGCTGCATGATGAAGGGTCTCCCATCAGTTTGATTGCATCTTTCTTTAAATTGACAGACAAAATGTTTCTGTAGATTTCTGACTTCATTGTACTGCTGCCATCATGTGTGACATCATCACTGAAGATTAATGAGCCTGTCCCAGAAGAAACCATGCAAGCCCAAGCCATGACAGTACCTCCACTGTGTTTCACATATGAGCTCGTATATTTGGGCTCATGAGCAGATCCTTGTTTTCTCCCAACTTTAGCCTTTCAATCACCTTGATAAAGTTTAATTTTTGTCTCATCAGTCCATAAAACTTTGTCCCAGACTTTCTGAGACTTGTCTCTATATTTCTTGGCAAATTCCAGCCTGGCCTTCCTGTTCTTCTTCTTCTTCTCGCTAATTAGTGGTTTGCATCTTCTGGTGAAGCCTCTGTGCTTTTGTTGATGTTGGTCACTCCTCTAACTAAAAATCCACAGTCTGCACAGGCAAAACAAATCTGAAACTGAGCGCAGACATCCAGCGCTATTTATTGTTTGAATAATCAGTGTAACAGGACACACCTGGGCAACAAAACACACCTGTCAGTCTCATGTTTCAATACTTTTGCTCACAAGAAAAACGAGTGGCTTCAGACAAAAGGTGCTATCCTCTGAACTGTGTATCAGATCCAGGTGTAAATACCTGGAAATAAAAGCTGAGCTGTTGATCTTTTGTCTCATATTCATTTTTTTTTAATGTCAAACCCAAATGTTTTCAGTCTACAGATAAAATAAAGGGATTGGCTTCACTGTTCCAATACTTTTGGAGGGGAGTGTATGCTATCCTTATTTCCTTAACTAAAGCTGGCTGTTTTTCTTCCAGTGGACGGCCGCGCTGGTCGGAGCTGTGGTGGTCGTGTCTGTCATTGGAGTTGTTGTTTTCCTCCTTTACAGAAGATACAAACTGTCAAGTCAGTGTTCTGCACTCTCTGCAGCTCGTGCTGTTTCGTTGTATTTAAAATTATTCAGTGTTCAACAAGTTATGCAAAAATACACCGACAGGCATAGTTTAAGTGTTAGCTAGCCTACCACTGATTTGACTGGTTCAGCTGATGATCGTTGTTAGAGTATTTCTGCAAGTAGTTTTAATGATTTGTCCATGTTTCAGAGATGACATCAAATTCATGCATATTTGCATTTTATGAGTTAGGGTTAAATGCACAAATAGCTTATTAAAACTTTATGAATATATTCAGATCCTATTTGTACTTCTGTCTTTTTGTGTGTCCCTGTGCACACAAGAGACAGGCTTATTTGAATTAGGGTGCTGGACAAGCTGTCCAGAAGTTTAAAGTTGATTAAAACAAAAAAAGGGTAAAAAGACAGAGTTAGAACAGCGTTGCAGCAGAAATGGTACAGTAAGCAGACATTTTGTAGATGACCTGAGACTAGTTCCTGTTGAAGCAGCAGTGTTTTATTAACAGTTACATTTCAAAGTCAGTTTTCCAGCTCTGTGCTGATGGCAGACAGATCTTACAGAGGCTATGTGGTTGTTTCAGAGGAGGCCGGCGTCCCCCACTACCGCTTCAGGAAGAGAGACAAAGTGATGTTTTACGGCCGAAAGATCATGAGAAAGGTCAGTCCCTTCTTGATGCACCTTTTGAGGGCCCCATGTCTCTGGGCAGCGCTACATCTTGGTGCTTTCTGTCTAACATCAGGAGTAACTCGGGGTTCAGTATCTTGTCTAAGGATACTTTAGTATGCACACTGGAGCAGCCTGGGATCGAACCTTCCGTTTAGTAGATGACTTGCTGTACCTCCTGAGCCACAGACAGACATCCATCCATCCATCTATCCATCCATCACCCAATTCATGACCCCACATTTCGAGGCCTCACCATTAGTGTTTTGACCGCCATAGTGTTAGTTTTTGGAGCCAGACTTAACCATATTTACCCAAGAGTGTAGAGTGCTAAGTTATCAACTAATGCTAGCAAGAATTTTTACCAAGTTGCATCTGTAAGTTCAAAAATTGCCAAATATTACCCACCAAAACTGAAGTACAAACTTGCTGATAGGTCTGTATCATACAACAAGCCATATTATGTGCCAGATAAATCCAGAAGCACAAACACAGTCAAGAGGTTCAGTTCAGTGACTCAGCAAGCAGCTAGGCCATTTTAACATGGGAGTCTATGGGGACTAGCTATAGACTGTGTAAAAGATAGGTGTAGTCAGTGTGAAACTTAGAGGTGAATGTTTTTCCAGTTGCCATCTTGTTGTTTTGAAACTGGATGTAATGAACTGGATACATATGCTTATATGAATCTATGTATATTAGTATGGTCAGAAAGCCTTAGTTTGCCATCTGGAAAGCATGTTTCTTTCTTGCTGATGCAGGTTCAGACACTGTCCTCAGCTCCTGCTTCTAACTCAAACCCAGCCATGCGGCAGCGAGTGAGGAAGAGGACCAAGGTTCTTTCAATAGCTCGCAAGTGAGTCCCTGTGCAGACGGAAAAAAAACTTGTAGTGTGAAACACAAGAACAAAACAAGAACTGTATGATGAATATGGTTTTGATGCATGTGTCTGTCTGGTTTAGGATCCTGCGCATTCGCAGGGAGCCCCCCACCCTGCAGCCCAAGGAGCCTCCTCCCTGCCTGCTGGAGGCTGACCTCACTGAGTTTGATGTGCAGAACTCCCATTTACCCTCCGAAGTGCTGTACATGCTGAAAAATGTCAGGTCAGTACTCTCAAAACATAAGTTTCCTCATGCAGCATCAAACTCACAGAGTAATGTAATTTGTAGATAGAGCTAAAATGTCCTATTTTTGTAATCTTTTTTTTATTGTATGTGAAATATTTTGAAATCAGTCTTACTTATAAGTCATCATTCACCATATTATCTCTTAGAAATGAAAAAAAGTTGAATGGAAATCATTAAACTTAAAACATAAACAAAAACATATGGTACCTGCATTTCATGCATAACAGAACAATATACTTATCACCTGTTGAGGTGGTCTGTGTGGGCACACCCACTTGGGAAAAACTGTGAGTTTGCCCTGCCCACACAGCCCCACAGTTCATTCACACATGCTCACTGTGGGCCCACACCTGCATGTTTCCCAGCTCTGCGGGTTCAGGTGGCAGAGGCAGAAGTTTAAGCACTCTGAACTGATGTCTGAGCTTTCTGAGTGTGAATTCTACTCTATTGTATTCAGTCCTACACTATATGTTGGACCTTTAAATCCAATTTGCTGTTACCAGTAATTCCAGGTGTTACCAAATCTAGTATTATGGGAAACCTTAAAGAGAACCTGGAAAGAAAGAATAGATCATTGTAATGATTCATCTGTGCCGTCACAATCAGAATCAGACATATTCAACATTGAATATGTAGCATGGTTATCCCAGCTGGCAGTAACTATGCCGTGTACATGCAGGGTACTCGGACACTTTGAGAAACCTCTCTTCTTGGAGCTGTGTCGTCACATGGTGCTGATCCAGCTGCACCAGGGCGAGGGACTCTTCCGACCCGGTGACACTGATGACAGCATTTATGTGGTTCAAGACGGCCGCCTGGAGCTGTGCATCCATGAGAGTGTAAGAGCCCTCACAGCATCACAAAAATCACGAGAACATTTTTGTTGTATTGGTACTCTTTTGTTTGCTGTTGTGTGCACGCAGTCAGATCAGGATGTACTGAACATGTATTGGTTTACACCTTAAACAAATTATCTGGTGTATTTAAGAATTTTATATATATAGGAGATGAATGACATGATCTAGACTTACTGGGCTTCTCTCTTTTTTAATTTGATCTAATATTACTGTTTTTTTTAATCATTTACCAGCATGTCAGGTTGCCACATTGTTGTAGGGGTTGACTCTGACTAGTAATTCTAAGAAACCTCGTGGAGCCCTCTGAGAGCTGAGAAAATAAAAGATTTTGTTACACCAAAAAAAACAAAGATTTCAAAGACACTTCCTTTTCTAAACTCATCAGCAGGTTCTCTGTCTTCAAGAACCTTCAAATTTCAAGGATTTTGAAGTAAATTTCTTTAGATGATAAAGTTGTTTGATCAGTGTGATATGTCCAAACTATTACACAGAGCATTTAAACACCAGCGTTGTTCACATGTCACATTTCACAGCCATAAGCTGCATTTGGAAGTGTTAAAATATAACTATATTAGCAAATTGTTTTCAGTTGTGTAGCTTCCCACACAGTGATATGACCATGAAAGTTGAGCCAAAATGCACTTTTTGAGGGTGTGAAGTCCTGTTTCGAAGCCTTCAGATGAGGAGTACCACTGCTTGTTTCTGTTACTCTACGTTGTTCACTTTGAATGGGTGCAGTTTTGCTGTTGAAACTGTGACATATCTCATGATGCTGATGCACAAAGTCAGTTATAGCTGAACAAAAACTAGTTTTTGGCAGTAAACCTGTGTTGTGACACTTGGAGTGGGTGTAAAATTGATTTGGTTCAAGAATCAGGCAAATTTTAAATTTTGAAATAATAAAAAGTACAACATTTTAACCTACCCTTCTGTGTTTGAAGGGCCTTTAAGTCAAAATTATGTTCATAGTATGAAGGTAAAATTAAAAAAAGTTATTCAACAAAAAAAAAAGCTGATTTATTTTTCCTTGAATGATCCAGTTATACACTGCTCAAAAAAAAATTAAAGGAATACTTTGAAAACAAATCAGATCTTAAAAAAATTGTGCTGGATATCCATACTGATATGGACTGGGTAATGTTTTAGGAATGAAAGGATGCCACATCATTTGATGGAAAGGAAAAGTATTAACTTACAGAGGGCTGAATTCAAATACACCCCAAAAATCAAAGTGAAAAAATGATGCAGCAGGCTAGTTCATTTATCTGAAATTTCATTGCAGCAACTTGTAATGGTAGTTCGTATGGCCCCCATGTGCTTGTATGCATGCCTGACAACATTGGGACATGCTCCTAATGAGACAATGGATGGTGTCCCAGGGGATCTCCTCCCAGATCTGGGCCAGGACACCAGTGCAGGGTCTGACAATGGGTCCAAGGATTTCATCCTGATACCTATTGGCTCTCAGAGTGCTGTTGCCTAGCATTAGAGGTCTGTGCATGCCTCCATGGATATGCCTCCCCACAATATCACTGACCAGTTATGCTGAACAATGTTACAGGATATTTTCTCTTTTTTTTGGACCGTTCCCTGTAAAGCCTAGAGATGGTTGTGCTGGAAAATCGCAGCAGTTCAGCAGTTTCTGAAATACTCAGACCAGGCCATCTAGCACCAGAAACCGTGCCATGTTCAAAGTTATTTAAATCGCCTTTCTTCCCCATTCTGATGCTCAGTTTCAACTTCACCAGGTCATCTTGATCATGCCTACAGGTTTAAATGCACTGAGTTGCTGTCATGTGATTGGCTGATTAGATATTTGAGTTAGGAACATTTGTTCAACTGCTTTTTAACACAGAGGCCAGTGAATGTGTATTATTGATATAAACTATATAAAATGGACAGACACGCTGGGACCATGGTTTGTTGACTCTCAATAAATGTCTCAAAGCCTCATGGTTACCTTTATTGCTGCAGCCGTCTTTATTTGCACACAGAATATCCAACACTGTTGATTGCTAGAGCTGAGAATGCAAATGCATGTGCTGGAGTGGTTGTTGCTGTTTTGGCTGTTTTTCTGCTCTCATGTTGCATTCTGATTGTGTTTATTACTGCAGGATGGCACAGATGCTGTAGTGAAGGAGGTGTTACCTGGAGACAGTGTTCACAGTTTGCTCAGCATCCTAGACATCATCACTGTATGTGTGCAGTTGCTCCCCTTCTTCAGCCTCTTCAGCTTCATATATCATATACCTTCAATTAGGGTTTCTTACTTTTATAAAGAATTTAACATCCACACTACTCTGTATTATCTATTTTTCAGGGCTACCCAGCACCTTATAAGACAGTGTCTGCGAGAGCTGCAATTCCCTCAACTGTCCTGCGCCTTCCAGCTGTGGCATTTCAGTCAGTGTTTGAGAAGTATCCAGAAACTCTGGTTCGCGTCATTCAGGTAAATTGTCCATGGGAAAAAAGAAGCATTTCATTTGTTAACGGGGCTGCAAACACTACATGTATGTTCTCCACCAGTGAATAGCATGCTGCAAAGCACAGCCAGCTGTTGAAAATCTATCTTTACTGCAGAGCTTAAAAACTGAATGTTCTCTGTCATGTTTTCTTCCTGTCCTGTAGATCATAATGGTGCGGCTCCAGAGAGTCACCTTTCTTGCCTTACACAACTACCTTGGCCTTACCACTGAGCTCTTCAGCCCGGTACCGTTCTTTTACTAGCCACTGCTCCAGGCTGTAGCCTGTGACATGAATAGTGCAGAAATGTTTTTGATTGGATAAACGTTCACAGGTTTATTGTTGCCTTTATTTGTTAACTTATCATTTTGGTTTTTTCAGTTATGAAACACTGTCTCAAAGCAGAGACTTTCGAAAGACCATGAGTAGTGTTTATAATTAAAGACACCGTTCAAATTCTGCAGTGGTGTTCAGCAAAGCGTGCAAATTCCTCAGACAGGCGCAAGCTGCAAAGGAATACAGTACATACATACACATCAATATCACTTTGATAAGGATTGTAGCTTGAGCCATAACGCCACAGTGTTTAGCCTGTCACTGCAACACGTCTTTTCTGGGAGAGTTATTCGTTTTAAATCACCTCCAATGGTAACTTTAGACTTGCTTTTCAATGCTGATCAAAAGTAGTGGAAGTGGAGTTTCCCAGACATCAAGCCAGAAACTTGGGCTACACTTAATTTATATTCCCCTTTTTACATTAGTCATTTACAAACCACATAACAGTGTTTTGCCTCCGTCAGCCGTACACACAGCTTTGTTGGCAGAGCTGCGTGCAAGGTGTTCGCCTGCCAGCAGAAGCTTTTTGGTTTTCAGGAGGAGCCAGGGACTGAACAGTGTTGTTTACACTCTTGGTCTCTGCCTTTGCTGAAGGCAGCTGCATTTCCTGGTGTCTTTAATGGTTCACTGTAATAGCTTGGAGGCATTGGCTGGAACACACTTTAACAGTACTTCTGCTGATAAAGGAAAAACTCCACAGGGTGCCTTTAAAAAAAAACTCCCACACACAGAATTACTGTATGCTTTCTCATGTCATGTTGCCTTCTGGAAGCTTTGTAGCCACAAAAGTGGTTAACTTTTTGTTTTTTGCCATTGTTCCCAGTTACAAAAAGTTTTTTGAGTGTTTTCTTCAGAACCACGTGTTATTCTGTGAGGTAAAAGTCATCATGGATGATAAGCAACCCAGCCTTCAGAAAATGAACATTGTTCTCCCAAATCTTGGGAAACCCTTTATTTTTCACCAAAACATACAGTTGTGGTTGGGGTTAGGGTTAGGTTACCTAGGGAACCCTCTGAGGTCTTACAAGAGTTTAGATTTTGGGAGTAGACAGGGTTGGTGTTAAGGTTCGAATAGGTGAGAGACAGAAGCCTCCAGGTAGCCTAACCTATTAGAATATCTGGGTTTTGGCTTTTAAAAGTTGTTCTCATGTGTCTTGAAAATCAGAGGAAAAAACAAAGTTCTGACACACATCACAAACTATGGTATTTTTAAATTTAAAAAAACAATTTGTTTCTTTTTAAGTGCTTTTTTCTGCAGTATAGGTTTAAGGTTAGTTCTCATCATCAATGAAGACTTAAACCTCAGAGGGTTAAAGAATATTTATATATGAAAAGGTGACTTTGTTGATTTATGTGTGTGTAACAGGAGAGCCAAGCCATCTCCTTAGTGTCTGTGGCAAACGTTCTGTGTGAGACTCATCCACACAAAGGCTTCCGCAGGCAGCAGTCTCATTCTGATGATCTGGGATCTGAAAAAGCTGACGCAGGTCAGAAATAACAGCATTTTCTCCACATGTTCATTACGAGGCTTAAGTGATGTCTGTCTGATATATTCTGTTTTTTGATGTGCTTTAGTGGAAAAGTGCAGCCTCGCTTCCATGTCTGCATCAAAATCCAAGAGGTCTCGCTCTCTCTCCAACCCCTCTACTGTTACAGGTATATGCACATGCAGTTTCATTGTACACATACACATAAATAAATACATCCCAGGGAAATTGTTCTGCTCTACTCTTGATGTGGTTCTTCTGGCCTCATCAGGTGGTTACTTTGAGCATGGACTAGGGCAGTTTGCAGCCAAGTGTGAAGTGGCTGGGATGAGAATCAGCACCTCCAGGTCATAGACCCAAGTGAAGAAGTTTTAGTAACTTAGTAACTTTAGTAACTTGGTCTTGTTCACAAGTAAGTGACTGTATATCAAAAGGAGCCAGTTGAGGGGGTTTGGGCATCTGACTAGGATGCCTCCTGGAACCCTGCCAAGTGAGGTGTCCCACCAGGAGAAGGCCCCAGGGCAGAACCAGGACATGCTGGAGAGATTGTCTCTCAGCGGGCTTGGGAATGCCTTGGTGGCCCCCTGGATGAAGAAGGAGGTGGCCGGGGAGAGGGAAGTCTGGGCGTCTCTGCTTAGACTGCTGCCCCTGGGACCCAAATGCAGCTAAGTGCCAGCGGATGGATGGCTAGATGGATGTTTTTTGTTTGTTTGTTTTTTCCAGACTACCCCATTCTGTGAGAGTTAACAGTATTCAGGCAAAATCACATTCACACAAGAATCCATCTTATCAGGCTTTAAGCTATTCGCTTATAGCTGAACCACAGTTGGTTTGAACCATTCTGCATTCAATGAAAAACTACTGGCTAATGGGGTAGCATTTATGAGCATGTTTTAGGTGTGATACCAACCGCTTATGAATAATAACTGTGATTTACTTTTTTTGTTTTGCAGGGGAAATGTCAGCCGACTTCAGCAGTGCATATGTTCCAGCTGTCAAAGACGAGACGGTGCCTCATAGTCCTGTCAAGGTCTCTGGATAGGAATTCTCTTTGTTACACTTTCAGGGAATTGCTGGCTTTATTCTGTGTACTTAACATCATGCATACAGGGCATCCAACTATGCATGCATCATACCATATATGCACACACATGGTTATTAGAATAAGTGTGTATCTCACACATATTGTGCTGTGTGGTTTTGTGTCTTTATCACCTCAGTCTATTCTGAAGAAGAGTGTGACAGTGCAGCAAACTCCGTCTGCTGTGTACCATTACAGTGATGCAGGTGGAGGAAGCGTCTACCATAATAAAGTCAATGCCATTTTCCAAGCTGCTAAAAAGGACCTGCTGCAGGTCATCCAGTTACAGGTAGCTTACAGTGAAGAAGATACATTACTACATCAACTGAAAACAAATGAGGATATCTGATTTTTAGGCAATAGTGCAATTCAAAGATACATTTTTATAAATCCCACAGTTTTTGTCATTTTGAATTCTGGCTACTTCTTAGAAGGTGAACTATCCTCTCTGTGTGTTCTTCCACTTGTCATTTGATGTCACCAGGACCCCAATCTGCTGGACGGGAGGGTGAATCTTCGCCAGGCCAAAGCTGGATGTGTTGTTGGCCACCAGGGAGACCAGGTCAGTGTAACATGCTACCACTGATGAGAAACCTCCTCCTTCTTATGTGGCTCTTTATGGCAATTAAAACAAAGCAATGTTCCTAAATTTGACTGTTTTTGTGTTAGACTCAGGGGAAGTAACATAAGTTTAATAAATTACCTTTAGGTTTAAAGGTGCTCTGTACTGGTGCCCTTTCATAAATTGTCTTTGGCCACATCTTGTTAACCAGCCTCACAACTGGCAAGAAGCATGAAATTTCATGAGTGTATAGTTGAACATTTAGCTGTTAAAGGGCGTGGTCTGACAGAAGCTCCAGCATGTTGATGTGGGTCATGGTTGGTGGTGGGTTCCAGTTCTCCCTGATTCCGCTGACTTCTAAAGTTAATGTCAGTGTTGCTGCACAACTTTTTTTCTTTTTGTTTTTTTCCATTTTGTTTTCTTATTCAACTGTATAGTCCTAATTAACCACTAAGTCCACTTGGACATAACATGAGGACTTTTATAATAAGTAAGGATTACATTGCAGATTTATTATCAGCTCAGTGACTCTGTGGACAAAAATGTGTCTGTCAGAAAGTACCTGTGAAACATCTACTGTGATCAACATTTTGCCCCTGTCAGGTTAATTATGTTTAGATTAGGATTCCAGCTTCTAATTAAAATTAGAGGTGGGTTGTTGATGACAGCAGACAGTATAAAAGTTTTAATTTTAAGATTTGTTATACTGTCTATGATTACGACAGTGTAGCCCAAGCTGATTAAACTGACTGTTCTCTCCCTTCCTTTTATTTATGATAAATGTTATGATCCAGACCATTGCTCATGATCTCATGAGTGGAACATCCTCATCCTTTGTTTCCATTACATTAACTGTCTTCCTTTTTCTTCTGCACCTCCTTTTCAGGATGTGAGCGTGGCATTTGTCATCTCGGGGCTACTCCATGTCTATCAGCGTATGATAGATCGTGAGGAGGAGAGCCTGCTTTTTGTCACCCACCCCGGAGAGTTGGTAGGTCACCTGGCTGTCCTCACAGGGGAGCCCCTCATCTTCACAGTGCGAGCGCACCGAGACTGCACCTACCTCTCCATATCCAAGGCCCACTTCTACGAGTATGGCAGAGCACATGCAAAATGCAGTCATTTGTTTGCACTTCTCTCAGCTTAACCACTAAGATGGAAATAAATCTGAGCTTTTTTTTTTTTTTTTTTTTTTTAACTTTGCAGGATTATGCGTGAAGAACCCAGGGTGGTGTTAAATGTAGCTCACACTGTGGTGAAGAGGATGTCGCCATTTGTTAGACAGATCGACTTTGCCCTGGACTGGATGGCTGTGGAGGCTGGCCGTGCTGTCTACAGGTATTTTTACTAAAACAGTTGATGTGCGGGTAAACTGCAGTTACATTCAATTCACTACACTTTAATAATCCATGGAAAAACATTTGAGCTTAGTTAACTGTGCTGGAGTTAAAGGAACTAATATAAAGATCAAAGATCAACATAAAGACATGTATCATGTCACACTGTCACAATCGTGCATGTAAAGTGAGAGCAACACTATAGGTCATATGAGACTTACTGATTTACTGTAGGGTCTTTACCTTACAGTATAATTGAGGTGATTGTTTTTTGTGATTTGGCACTATATTAATAGAATAGAATTGAATTGAATTGCGCTTGCACTTGTCCATCTGCCGTGTGCACTGGATCTCCTCCACTGCAATCGGAGCAACTATTGAACTGAATTTTGTTTTGAGGAAGAACATGACTATGAATGATGTAATCATAGATGTATATGAATACTGCGAGTTGTCATAACAGGTCTTTGAAGAATAGCAGCTAAACTAAAAGCAGAGGTGAACTATGTGGTGACTTTGAATTGGGAACTTTATGATCATACATTATAAATGTATGAATAAAACAAATCCTTATGATTCATATTGATTGACTTCTTTTTTCTTTTATGATTTCCTGGTTGTTTTTAGACAGGGAGACAAGTCAGACAGCACTTTCATCGTCCTCAGTGGCCGTCTGCGCTCTGTCATTGCAAAGGATGATGGAAAAAAGGAGCTTGCTGGGGAATATGGCCGTGGGGATTTAATTGGTGTGGTGAGTTGTTAAAAATGTGACCTCCTATATAAGCTTGGGAAAATGTTTTAGAAAGAATGAAAAAGACATGGAAAAGCAGTATTTTGTACCATAGCATTTCTTTCATGGCTTGACAAGGTTGAGGCCCTGACGCACATGAACCGAGCCACCACGGTCCACGCTGTTAGAGACTCAGAGCTGGCCAAGCTCCCTGAAGGAGCTCTGAACTCCATCAAGAGGAGGTATCCTCAGGTTGTCACTAGGCTGATTCATCTGCTGGGACAGAAGATCCTGGGCAACATGCAGCAGGTCACCGGACCCCTGGCTGGTAATCTTTTCCATCCATCCATTTATTTTCTTTTTTTCTTTTTTCCATCTTTTTTTTTAAATTTATTTTATTTGTTTATACTTTGTGTGTTGGGATGGAATTGAATTGATCTGTTCTGCCTGACTGACTGTGGTGAGGGAAAGATCACTGCTCAGAAACATTCTAGAGACTTCTAGAGGTGAACTGAAGCTGTTCTGACAGAATATGGTGGCCTAAGACCCACGATATTACCTGTAATATTAACCATAGACTATAGAAAAGATGGCTTTCAGGTCTGAGAAGTGAAGCCTGCACACAGATGCCTTACACCTGCATTCTTTTTAATGTTCAGGAACAGGTGACTTGCCCATTAGCCAATAAATGTTCAGTGTTCTCAGCTTTACAGTGAGTACCACCCATTGTTTGTCACATGCAGTGTTAAACCAAGATGGCAAAGGTCAAAACTCTCAGCCAAAGGGTCAGAATGGCTCAGTATGTGGTACTTTCAGGTGGCTGTGGCTCAGGGGGCAGAGTGGGTCATCTACCAATCGGAAGGTCTTTGGTTTGATCCCTAGCTGCTCCAGTCTGCACATTGAAGTATCCTTGTGCAAAAATACTGAACCCTGAGTTTCACCCGATGCATCCATCAGAGTGTGAGTGTGTGTGAATGATGCTTATCTATAGAAAAAAGAGCTTGTATGAATGTGCGTGTGAATATGTTAATGAGGCTTGTTATAAAAAATGCTTTGAGTGCTCAGTTAGAGTGGAAAATCACTCTGTAAGTACATTTATCATTTAAACAAGCGTCAATCTTTAATTCCATTTTTACTGTTTCTGTAGTTTCTCCTCTTTAACTTTCACCTGACAAACATCAGAGACCGCGTGCGTGGTGGTCATGGGTGGAATTTTAAGTCTTTATTCTAATTTCTTATATTAATATTTGGACAATATTTTTATTCAAAATTGATTTTAAATACAATCAATTAGAAAGGAACATAGCCTTTGACCCTTACCGTTTTTTCTTTTGCTTCGGCATCATTTTGGGGAGTGTGTGTGTCTAAGAAACTCATGTCATTGCCAGAAGCATGAGGGCTGGCAAGTGGAAACTGAAACACCATAAACAATATAAAGAAGATTATGTTGCATATGTAAAATATCTAATGGCAGAAACTCTTCAGCTCATAGTTTGGGGCTCCACACACCTGCGAGTAAGTGGGATGCTGGGAACCCAGCCTCCAACCTGTCCACTGTGGCCATCCTGCCTGTGTCGGAGGAGGTTCCACTCACTCCATTCACTCTGGAGCTACAACATGCACTCTGCGGCATTGGTATACACACACACACACACACACAGTTCTTGAACAGGTTGCTTAAAACAACTTTATACCTTAGTATATTTGTTAAAAAAAAAACTAAATTAAATGTCATCCTGATTTTTGTGAAAATGTAGTAATATTTGAGTGTTAAAGCAGTAATAAACACAGATAAGCCACATCATTGAAACAGATAAAAGGAATACTCATCATCCCAATATTACTTATATGCTGTTTATTAAGAATATTATTCTGAATATTACAGCTGTCACAAAACAGCTAATACCTCCTGTTTTGTGACAGTGAGTAAAATAGTGGCCACACTGTTAACTCTCAACAACTGTTCTTGGTGCGAAGCGGTCCAAACAGTGCACTGACCAGCAATGCTTCTGTGAAGAAAAGGCTTCTCGTTTGGAAGCATACCTGCCTGCACCTTTACCCGTCGAGAACTATACATGAACAGTTTGTTCATCACTGTCAATAAGAGCAATTTCACATGTGCTTTCTAAAACACCTTTTGATTATTTGCTTTCTGTTTTCACAGGTCCCACTCTACTCTTGACCAGTGACATCATAAAGCAGCGACTGGGTTCTGCTGCTCTGGACAAGTAGATAATTGAAATAAATAGGGCTGTAGTTGAAAATAATTTCAGTCATATTTTCTTTGGTTGCTCTAACTTTGACATGTTTGTACCTCATCTCTTAAAGTGTCCATGAGTATCGTCTGTCCAGTTGGCTTGGCCAGCAGGAAGACATCCATCGCATTGTCCTCTACCAGTCTGATCCCAGCCTTACACCTTGGACCCAGCGCTGCATCCGCCAGGCTGACTGCATCATTATTGTGGGACTGGGTGAGCAGGAGCCCACAGTGGGTGAGGTCAGTGTAAATTCACTCACACATCTTCCAGCTTAATTTTTAGAGTCTGATAATAATGCGAGTTATAGCTGCAGGAGACATTAGTATCCCACACTGCGGCCAATTCCAGTAACATTCATGCCTTGATCTGAATCTGGTATGAATAATGTCACTTTCTTTTTCACAGAGTGTGACTAAACTCTCTCAATATTGCTCTGAAGCTCTGATTTTTTCTTGTGTTATAAATCAAGCATACCTACTTAGTGATGTAAGTGGGACTTATATGCTTGTGTTGAATTTCAGGAGAACTGAGAGGGAAATTCTGGGCAGTGTATAAAATATCCCTTGGAAGCAGGTTTTTTTTTTTTATCAGCATTGTCGTTAGTTTTGTCTAATTTACTGAAATTGTTAGCAACCATAGATAAGCAGACAGTCTCTTCTAACGTTGTAGAAACCACATCTGTTTGTGACATTTAGATACAAGTCTGACCTGATGGGATTAATTACATCCATAACAATCTGAGTGAAAGCTCTCTGCTCCTCTTCTCCATGTGTAGCTGGAGCGAATGTTGGAGAGCAGTGCAGTCCGAGCTCAGAAGCAACTCGTGTTGCTTCACAGGAGAGGACGGCCCACCACCCAGAGGCACTGCAGAGTGGCTCAACATGCGGAGCTGGATCTCCAGACACCATCACCTGTGTTGCCCCCGCAGGGTGTTCTCCAGGAGGAGTTTACCCAAGCTGGTACAACCTACTGAGTCTTTTCTAACTACTGACCCAGTTAGCAAATGCCTAATTTAATTTCTGTTTGTGGATGTTTTTTAGAGGGAGTTATACCAGCGTGTGTTTGAAAAATGTCCAGATCGTCATTCCGATTTCTCCCGCCTGGCCAGGATCCTGACTGGAAACAGCATTGCCCTGGTGTTAGGGGGAGGGGGCGCAAGGTACGACTGCTGCTTGAGAACATTTTCAGTCACATAACAGCTCAGTGACCAACATCTGTAATCAAATGTGCTACTTGAGCATACATACTTAATTTTTTTGTAATTATTATTTGCAGTTATAAAGCGAATGAACGTAACATAACAAATATGTATTTGGGTCAAAGTTCTGGTGTCGATAAACCACCTAAAAATTCTTTGTTCAGCTAACTGGAAATTTTTCCCTTTTGCCACATTTGGTATGTACAAACCTGTGAAAATTAATGTGTCTAAATTAGTGCCAGCCGCTGGTCTCAACCAGAGTGGATGGTGGATGCTCAACCACTCCTTCCCAGTCGCACAATAATATATATATTTTTTAATATAGACATTTGGCCAGTAGTGTATTGATACTTTCTTACAGGTCTTATTTTACCATATCAGTATTTTGTCCCAGCACTATTACCTTATGAGCCTTGGGAGGCGTCTGAGCCTTAGTTAGGTCTTCTGCTGCTACATTAGAATCTGAATACATCCTACACCAGAGTTACTCTTATCAAATGCGTTATGCCAGTAAAATTAGACTGTATTGGATAAACAGCCCAATTTTTTCTGTTGTTTTTTATTGTTGTGTGCATTACCTATAATAACTGTTTCTTTCTTGATGAATCTGTTTCTTTTCTCACTGCTCTGGCTTATCCTGGAGCTCTGGCAAGGTAGGGACTGTATTCCTCTGAGATATGACCTGAGACGCTTGATGGTCATGTGACTGCAGCAGTAACGCTTTAACATGCGAGATATTATTGAATCTGGAGCTGCAGTCTGAGCCTTAGCTGTCTGCCTGCCTGTTTTCATCCATGTGAGCATCTGTGGTTACATTTGCTACGTTTCCTCCAATCTGTCAATATTGGCAACTTGACTGAACACAATTTTTCTTCAAATATTTCTTCCTGACTGATTTGCACATTATTACAGCAGCGTATTGCTGCCCCTTGACAAAAATACATTGTATGTTGAAATTAATTGTCTATTGTCAGGGAGTGCTAACTGATTTTGCCAGTTGGTGACTTTTGTGAGAACGTTTGTAAGATACCTAATATTTAAATGCTGATATTTTTGTATCAGTGAAATATGCACATCAAATTGTCAGAGAGTGACATTTTTGAGCTTCACCAACATCAGCTTTAGCTAACAGCAGTTTCTGCTGTTAGCTAAAGCTAGATACTCTTCATATAGTCTATTTTTAAATATGATAATAAATTTAAAAAATTTTGAGTAAACTATTATCGTATCATACATTTGTTTGGATGATTGTTTCCTGATGGTTTGTTTAGTTTAGCTAAGAAGAAGTTAACATTGTAATATTTAAGTGCCTCACAGCTGCATTCTTTCTAGTGGCCAGTAGGTGGCGAGTTCTGTGACTGCAAAATGACACCCAGTTGTTTGGTTGTTTTCTTATTATTTAATGGTGTCAGTAAGGTAAGCCAGCGTTGGCTCATTAGCTTATGACCAATCAATCACAAGTTGTTAGTATTAAACTTGCAGTACCCCTCAGTTTAAAAAACTACGGTGAAACATTGACAAGGCTCAGCTGGAGGCTTCCCAACCAGACTTCTCGCTATGTCCATCTTTTATATACAGACTATGATTTTAAAAATTTAATAATAAAGCTGTGGTAGCACATAAATGTAAACCAGTAAGTCAAATAAAAAGAAAACCCACATTAGTTTTAACTTTAATTTTGCAGTGACACATAAAATAGACTGCCTCGAGTCTTCATCGGCACCAGTTAAACTGTTATCCATCATTTATGATTGCTCAAAGAACTCCTGCAAATACTGTGAGACTTGTAAAAAGGCAAAGAAATCATGTAAATGAATGTGTTTCAGAGGCTGCTCTCAGGTGGGCATCCTGCGGGCGCTGAATGAGGTGGGGATCCCTGTGGACATGGTGGGCGGCACCTCCATCGGCTCCTTCATGGGAGCGCTGTATGCTGAGGAGAAGAGTATCAGTCGAATGAGGGTCCGGGCTCATGAGTGGGCAATGGTGTGTGGATGTTATATATGAAGCTACTGTAAAATATGAAGCTACAGTCTTTTGCATATACTCTTCTGCACCTCCTGAAACTAGTTTCACTTCCAGATTTTTTTTTAGGCCCAAGAGAGACGCTGAAGTGTTCCTTATCGGTGCATGTTTTTCTTTTACTTCCTTTTTAAAACTTCAGGATATGACTTCATACTTTAAGAAGATCTTGGATCTGACATACCCAGTTACCTCCATGTTCTCTGGAGCCTCCTTTAACTCCAGCATTAGCTCCGTCTTCAAGAACAAACAGATAGAGGTAAGCTGTGGGGTGTTTTTAAAACAGGAGCATCATTGAATCTAATAATAATGTGTTGCACATGTGGGTGAGTTAAAACATGTCCAGCTTGCATGATATGTGCATAGCAGATTTCTTACAATGCAACAGCTCATGTTCCTTTCTGTGCGAATGTTTTTTTGTCTGTTTCTCACCCCTCCACTGCAGGACTTGTGGTTACCATATTTCAACATTACAACAGATATCACAGCTTCCTCTATGAGAGTTCATACTGACGGTGTGTGAAACCTTCGTTTTCCTCTTTTAATATTAGAAGGATTCTGAAAAATTCTGACTTATTTGGTTAAAAAAAAAAGAAGAAGAATGCAAGGAGCTGGGAAAGAGGGGAGATATTCACAGAAGAAAACTAAATAAATAGTCATAAAAATTATACAGGCATTTCTTTGTGAGATTTGTCTTTATTTATTTTTTAACCTGCACCAGTCTTAAAATCCCATCATAGATTTTATATTTTTAAGCATACAGGCAGTACTTAATCTAACCAATAACACAGGTAGTTAATACAATAATAACTACCTGTGACTGTATGATTTTCCTGCATATTCAGGATCGTTGTGGCGGTACGTCCGGGCCAGCATGTCTCTGTCAGGTTACCTGCCACCTCTTTGTGATCCCAAAGACGGACACTTGCTCATGGATGGAGGGTACATCAACAATCTACCTGGTGAGACACAGTGAGAAGGGTAGACAGCGTTTCTGCTTGTGCTGAAGCAACATGCTTAGAGCTCAAGGTGACTGGCACTGTCTGATTTACTAACAATAGTAAACAGAGAGAAATAAAAGACTGTCTCCTTCTTTTCTCATTAATGGAGAGCAGCATTTTCTGTCTTGTACTGTATGTACACTCAGTGGTAAAACACCGGATTTTATTGTGGATGGTTTAATAGAGCGGTATACATCTATGGTGTGAATTCACAAGATTTTCAGAAAACTTGACCTCATGACCTTTAGCTTGAGGTCAAGGTTGTCATGTTTCAAACTCATCCAAGTGGTTAAGTCAGAAAAATGGAAATGAGTAGAATAGGTTCATTTTAAGTATTCTTTCTGCGCTGTTTGACATTTATGACTCAAATCACTGGTTAATATTCGCTCATCAGAATCTCTGTGGGGGTATATGTAATTGGCAGATACACAAATAAGAACGGAAATGGAAATGAGAGAATGTTTTAGGTTATATTTATCAGCTGAAAGAGGAAACAAGTTAACAGCACGTGCTTCTCTTACTCTGTCATGGTATGCAGCTGACGTGGCTCGCTCCATGGGTGCCAAGGTTGTGATCGCAATCGATGTTGGAAGCCGGGATGAGACCAATCTGACCAACTATGGTGATTATCTCAACGGCTGGTGGCTGCTGTGGAAGCGGTTAAATCCACTAGCTGAGAAAGTCAAGGTGCTTTGCCTTAACCACCAAGCTCCTCACTGTTTGTGTCCATTTAGCTGAAGCCCTTGTAGACTGTAGGCAAAATGTCACCAACTAAACGCTTCTTGGAAAAATGATGTGCCATCACACCCCTGTCAAACTGAACATACTTCCCCTCCAGGTCTTGAACATGGCAGAGATCCAAACACGACTCGCTTACGTCTGCTGTGAGCGGCAGCTTGAGCTGGTCAAAAACAGTGACTACTGCGAGTACATCCGGCCACCTATCGATCGCTACGGCACACTAGACTTTGGAAAGTTCGATGAGATTGCTGTGAGCTCCTCCTCTCTTTCTACATGCTTTATTCTGTTTTATTTAATCTGCTGGCCCACAATCTCACAGTGAGCCTCTCTGGCTGTAGGAGGTGGGGTACCAGCATGGGAAGACCCTGTTTGATGTGTGGCAGCGCAGCGGTGTGGTGGACAGCATGCTTAAGGACCGACATCAGGAGGAGTTCCATAAGACCAAAATCGGTCACGTGAGTACAAACAACAAAAATACTTTCTCGTAGTTTATTATTTTAGATTGTTCAGCTGCGATCAAGTTTTGCTTTTGTAAGTTTGGATTTTCTCTGGGGCAGCCACAGAGGTAACTTGCTCTGTAACCTAACCATGGCCCTGTTCTATAAAGTGGGGATAAGTTTTTCTTTTCTGGCTTCTAACCATCACAAATAATTACAAATAAAAAAAATTACAGATGTTAGATGTTTTCTTGTGCAAGACAGTTTCAGCCATATTTTTTCAGCTGAGAGAATGTCACACAGCCTCTGATTGTTTTCCACTCATTTATTTTCTTAACTGCTTATCCAATTCATATTTGCAAGGGAGGCTGGAGCCTATCCCAGCTGTCACAGGGCAAAAGGCCTGTGAAGGACCAACAGGTTGATAGTCATAGAGTTAACACCGAGAGACAGACAACCATTCATACTCACATTCACACCATCAGCCAGTTTTGAATCACCAGTTAACCTGCAGAGCACGTCTGCAGCAAGTCAGTCTTGGAGTTGCATGTCTTTGGATTACTGACGCACACTTTAAGAACTCTGAAAAGTGAAGTTTGTGGCAGATCCGCATATTTAGAAATTCTTGCTTCAAGTTAGAAGTCGAGTCATCAACAGTCGTCCTTTGTTCCTAATGTTCTTCAATGAATGATACAAATATATTTAAGAACATTTCCAATGCAAGGTTTCATATTTTTCTGTATTATTTTATTTATGGATTTATTTTTAAATTACTCATAGTTATGTTGACATATTTTTAGTGTTATCTATAGCCAATTGTAAATCTTTCACTGATGCTTTAGCTTTTTAATTGATTTGAAGTTGGTTCTAATTCTGTCGTCGTTGTTGTCGGGTTGTCCAGCACAGCTGAGATTATGAAACTGTGAAACTGATCTTAGCTGGAATGATGAGCTCTGTCTTTCAGGTGGTCACATGCCCAAATGCCTCCTTCACTGACCTGGCAGAGATTGTGTCGAGAATTGAACCCATCAAGAACGCTGTAATCGATGGTTAGTTGACAGTGCTGTAGAAATCTGATTATTATGGTCTGCTTTTGTATTAATAGGCATAGTAACTACTCTCATTTGAAAAACAAAAGGGTCTTTTTCCAGAGTTCATCGCCTTTCTACTGTTCATGTAAAAGGCTGTTTGATAAATGAAAGGTGCTCATGCTGTCTCTGGTTTGGTCTGCCTCCAGAGGAACTGTCTGATGAGTACCAGACAGACTATGATGAAGATGCGGTGGAAAGTGCACTGTCTGACTATGAGGCCTTCACCCCTGGCAGTGAACACACAGAAGAGGAGGAAGAGGAGACAGCAGATACTGCTGAAACTGTGTGTATCAAACCAAGCTTTGTCATATGCCAGCTTATTTGGGCACCCCGAACAATTAAAAAATCATGATGAAAAGTTTAAGTTTCAATTTCCTTTTTAAACAGGACGAAGAAGTTCTAGTCAGAGTTCGGCGCCGGGTAAAGAACCCCCTGCAAAGTACAGGGCTGTGACTTCAGGCGTCCTGCTGACTGTGGAGAACGGCGCTCACTCTTCAGTGCAGTGTTGGCTCTGGCCCAGTGAGCAGCCAGGTACCATGCTCACTGAACACTTCAGCAGGACACTAATGATGCTGCTTACAGACAGCCAGAAGTTGCCGTTGTGGCCTCTCCCACTAATCTTATGAGCCTCTCCACCACAAGCTGATGCCAGCCTCAACATGTTCCACTTCTGCATGAGAATGCAACTGTCTGAGAGCACCTTTAAAGTTAGACTCAAACATTTAGCAGCATACTACTTTTAATGATATATTAGTACATTTAGAGAGAAAAAAAATGTATCATCACACCTAACCCTGACTGTAAACAGGGGCTATGGATGTAATAACAACACCAGTTTTCAAAAGTTAAAGATTGTAAACACAAACTGCACTACAGATTTTCAGCATAATACTTGATAAATCACAGAGCCACGTTTTGGGACAGCTCTGTGCCTTGCTACTTCCTGCCATGATGAATTCTCATCTGTACAGTCCTACCCAGTGTTTTATTTTATGTTACAGTAAACCTCAAGTACAGTGTTACCCTCGTTTCCGTCCAATAATAAAGGGATTTCTCTTCTTTGAGAGCAATCTGCACACATAGATGTATGTACTCTTAACAGTGACTATAATAAGCATTTTCATATGTGCATCAATCATATGGTGAATGTATATCATGAAGCGTTTTTTTACATGATGAATAACAAACATTTATGTTTTCTTGATAGCAGACATTTCAGCTCATATTCCAGTTTCTGTCTAATTTGGTATGCGTAATTCAAAGTGCTTGATCTATAAATGTGCCATTGATGTATACTGTAGATGGTTTTGACAGCAGATATCCTCACCTCATGGCAGTATTAGTGATGATGGTATTCTACTTAAGGGAGGTGCTGCATTCATAGATTAGGGGTCCCTGGCTTACAGGTACACCTAATGGTTGGTGCTAGATGGGATAAGCTTGAGTGCCGCTCTGCTGTGATTGGTAAGTTACACTGTTGGCCACATCTGAATAAACACTCCCCTGTTGGTGTGCACATGGATGGCTAGACACGTGTACTTGTGTCTTTATACCACTTGCTAGTTGGTATGGAGGACACATATTGGAGGATGAGTTGCTGTCTTTAGAGAGCCTGGCTTTTAAAATTGATGACACAGAAAGTGTAACAGTGGTGTAAGGCAGACTGCAAAGAGGTCACTGCAGTCCAAAATAACACTGTCACTGCTTATAAAGTTCAAGTTCTGTTGAGCAAATCCTTAATGTCACGAGTTCCCCCCTTTACATGCACACTTTATACTGTCTCATTGGAAGTATCATCACTTATCACTATTTCCAGTCTTATTTTTAAAAAATCCCACTACATTTCAGAGAAATATGTTGTACTTTTTATTTACTAAAAAGTAAAAAAAAAAACTATATTTATTGATCTTAGCTTTAGGTCATTACTTTCATTTTATTTATCACTTCATGGTTCCTCATTCATTTGGGCTGCTGTATAAAGCAAACATTTTGATGGTAGTTACTGTGAGTTCTGAGACTGTAATCTGAATTTTATTAATTAATTTGTTTTTTGGTGGGTGCCTAGACCCACTGAAACCATTAGTGTTTTCAGTCAGGGCTGTGAAAGCACTGGTCCAGTGCCACAGTCCATTCTCTGTCTGAAACAACTTGTTTTAGTTCCTCATCCTTTGAGGCAACTTTCCTCTGATTGGCTTCCCCTCTCAAATACAAAGTCATGTAAATCCCTGCAGGTGGGTGGGGCTTCAGTACACACAGCCAGAACATATTAAGTATATCCTTTCTCAGTGACATAATAAAGATTCGAGTGTAGAAAAAAATAGTCTGAACTGGAGCATTTAGAGCAATCTGAAGCCTTTGGCTCAGGGATTACTTGTACTTGTACTTGAACATGTCTAATATGAGCATCAGCCAGTACGCAATTTACCCACGTTTATGTTAACCCATGTAATTGCGGTGCAATATTTCAAGCCACAGTGTCATCAGTTCCTGGACAGCAAAACAGCCAATCACAGCAGAAGAGAACATCCCTCTGGCTGATCCAGTCTAGTACCAACCACATCTAATGGAACATAATTATTCTGCCTATGCTTCTTCTGTTGTGACAAATGGCTGTCTTAAAGAAGCACCATGTCTCAGTTCAGATCCTTCTGTTAGTACATATAATATATAATAAGTTCTTATTTGCAAAGTGTGTGGTTTGTATGTTTGTTTTAAGTATTAGTGTAGTCTCAAATTGAAAGTAGTTTGAATTGTGCTCAAATGATCATTTCAGCTTTTAACCATCACTACATGTTTTGACCATCCAGCTTTTTAAGGCTCTGATCACACATAATACTAAAATCATCTACCATAACGACAAGAATCTAATATGCACAAATGCCAAACAATACCACAACACATAGCACCACTGAAAATGGGTCTGTTGTCGATCCCTTTACGCTGTGTAGCCAAGATGGCAACCACTGAAACGCACACAGCAATCCACAACTGAGGTTTTGATGTTTCAGAATGTATCACTGTGCCGTTTAAAGCAAGTTTGTGCTTTTTAATCACTGTGGTTTAGTATCTTATGTAATAATTATTCAAATCAACTGATGTCCAACTTTTTATGAGAACACAAAAGTTAAAGTGGACCTATTCTGCTGACTTCCTGTTTGGACTCCACTGTAGAGTCACGGTTCAAAACGATCTTTATTCATCTTGTCCTGGATCTTGGTGCAGCTCCTTAAACAAACCCGTTTACCTAATTACACTAATTACAATAAGTGCAACTTTAGATATTGCTGTTGATAATGGTTTTGCGTAAATAGGGAGTTGTTACCGTGACACATTGCATGTGAATAACTGAAATCTTTGATTTCCATTTGTTGTGATTTTTTTACCTGTTATATCCTTGCGCAGAATTGCGGAGAGTGATTTTTAATGTTAAATTGTCAGTATAGTGTGTGTTTTTATTTGTTTCTGTCTGAATGCCAAAATGCTGTAAACCTGCTCAAGTCCAGAAGTAAAACAGTGTTGCTATGTTCAAAACAAAACTGAAAATATTTGTTACTGTTACTGTTTCACTTTGAATGAACTTACACACTTTCAGTACACTGAACAATCAGGGGATCTCCTATGACTCCAAGGGGATCTTAACAGACAGAGACATCCCACAGAGCCAGAAAGAAATGCTCAGTGCATCATCGGAAGTCCCCCAGCATCCCAAGCCCTACATTCAGTCACAACTGTAAGCTTTATCAAAAAGAAAGTTTGAATCCTAATCTTAAATGTAATGAGGCTGTCTGTCTCCTGAACCCAGACTGGGAGCTGGTTCCACAGAAGAGCCTGATAGCTGAAAGCTCTGCCTCCCGTTTCGCTTTTAGAAACTTTAAGTACGCCTGCAGTCACTTTTTAATTAGAGTATAGCATCGAGTCAATTAAACTTCTGGGATACTGAGCTGGTCAGTTATGTAGCAGAGGGATTGTTAATCAGTTTCAGCTGCTTTGGTGCTAATGAAATTAACAACAGGTGCACTAGAGGGGGCAAACCAAAACAGGAATGGTTTTACAGGTGGAGGCCTCCGACATTTTTTTCCCTCCTCAACTGACTTACTGACTTTTTTCTCTACTTTTGCATTTGGCTAGGGTCAGTGTAACTACTGGTAGTGTGACAACCCCTGCCCATTGTTATGATATGGTACTAAGTGGTCTTTAAGATAAGGTGGGGCCTGATTATTTAAGGCTTTGTATGTAATTCAATCAATTCTGAATTTAACAGGGAGCCAATGACGAGAAGCCGTTATGGGTGAAATGTGCTCTCTTTCTAGTCCCTGTCAGTACTCTCACTGCAGTGTTTTAGATTAGCTGAAGGCTTTTCAGGAAGCTTTTAATACAACTTGATCATAATGAACAACAATAGTCCAGCCTAGAATAAATGCATGATTTAACTTTTCAGCATCACACCTCGACAGGATGTTTCTAATTTCAGAGATATAGCACAAATGCACAAAAAAAGTAGTCCTATATTTTTGCTTATTATGTGCAAAAATGAAGATTTCTGAATTCTGAAACCTGACTGAAAATAAACCATTCCTCTGCAGATGATCAGTTAGCTGTTTTACAACTACTCTTTCGAGGATTTTTGAGAGAAAAGGAAGGTTGGAGATTGGCCTATAATTAGCTAAGACAGCTGGGTCAAGTGATGGCTTTTTAAGTAATGGTTTGATTACTGCCACCTTAAAAGTCTGTAGCATGTAGCCAATTAATAATGATAGACTGGTCATATTTAAAATTGAAAAATTAATTAATGGTAGGACATCTTTGAGAAGTCTTTTAGGAATGGGATCTAATAGACATGTTGATGGTTTGGAGGAAGTAACAACTAAACTTCTTTCTTCCCACTGTTGCCAAGTACAAAAGATCAACTGGAGAGAAAGAGTCTAAATAAATATCAACAGTACTGAAAGTAGCTGTATACAAAGATGTGAGATGGTTCTAAATAATTTTATCTCTAATGGTTAAAATTTTATTTATGAAGAAATTCATGAAGTCATTACTGGTTATACTCTGCTCTACAGAGCTCTGACTATTTGTCAGCCTGGGTACAGTGCTGACAAAGAGTTCTTATTTTCTTCAGACAGTGATGAATAATAACATGTCCTAGCTTGGCAGAGGGCTTTTTTTAATATAGCAACAAACTCTTTTTTTTCAGACTAAAAGGAGCATCTTCTAAATTAGCGAGACACCATTTCCTCTCCAGTTTATGGATTATCTGTTTTAAGCTGAGCAGTTGTGAGTCATGCCACAGAGTCAGGTACTTCTGATTTGAAGCTTTCTTTTTCAGAGGAGCCACAGTATCCAGTCATACAAAGTGAGGATATAAAGATAATGTTGAGATAATTGACCTCTTTGGGCACAGAGTTTAGGGAGCTGCTCTGTACGGTTTTGGCACATGGTATTGAAAAGGATAATAATGGAGGAATTACATCCTTAAACTTACAGTCAGTTTATTCTCCACTGTTGTGTAATTTAGTAAAGTAAATACAAATGTTATTAATAAATGATCAGACAAAAGGGGGTTTCCTTCTCATCCAACATCATGGGATGTCACTCAAGTTCATACATGAAGGCAGCCAAGCAAATACCTTTGGCAACATAGTATATCTTGTTAGACACATTTTCTCAGACTTTCAAAACACTGTATGCAAACAGACTGAGGATCTAAAATGAAGCTCACTAATGTCTGCAGGGGAAGGGAGGCTTTAATTAGAAGTCAAAGTTCTTCCAGTTTGCAGTTTCTGCTGTTGGGAATGTGATTGAGAAATGGTGGTTAAGCAATGTTGTGGGAGCCGCAGCAAGATCTGGAAGAGCAAAAAAAACATTCTTATCTATAAATTTGCTGACTGTGCTATATAGAGATCCAAAAGCTACCATGTGATGACTCAGCTTTTGGTGGAGATGGGAAGTGGGAGTGGGGATGATTTGCATCTGCAGCAGTAGATATGTTGGCAACATGCACTGCAGTGGTGAACTTTTCTAGACATTACCCTACAAAGTGGCTCACTTCCTGGTGCTTGCACTGGCCATTGTTTACAGTCTATGATTTTTTTTAAAAACTACAAAAAAGAAAAAAAAGAAAAGAGAGGAAAAACGGTCTAGCTGGATGGTATTACTTTGGCCTCCAGTTAACACTGTGAGGAATCTTGGAGTCATTTTTGACCAGGACATGTCCTTCAATGCACATATTAAGCAAATACTATGTAGGACCACTTTTTTGCAATTCTGCAATATCTCTGAAATTAGAAACATCCTGTCTCTGCATGATGCTGAAAAGCTAATTCATGCATTTATTAATTCTGGGCTGGACTATTGTTGTTCATTATCATCACGTTGTCCTAAAAGCTCCCTGAAAAGCCTTCAGCTGATCCAAAATGCTGCAGCTAGAGTACTGACAGGGACTAGAAAGAGAGAGCATATTTCTCCCATATTGGCTTCTCTTCACTGACTCCCTGTTAAATCCAGAATATAATTTAAAATACTTCTCCTTACTTACAAGGTCTTGAATAATCAGGCCCCATCTTATCTTGGGGGGGGGGGGCTGCACTGAGTGTTTCTTTTTCACTGACCCTTTTTCGCTCTGCATTTAATCATCAGTTATTATTAATCTCTGGCTCTCGTCCACAGTGTGTTTTTTGTCCCGTGGTTCTGCCGGAGGTTTCTTCTTGTTAAAAGGAAGTTGGGTCTTTTTACACTGTTGCCAAGTGCTTGCTCATAGGGGGTTGTTTTGACTGTTGGGTTTTATCTGTATTTACTGTATGATCTTTACCTTACAATATAAAGTGCCTTGAGGTGACTGTTTGGTGTGATTTGGTGCCATATAAATGGCACCAAAATACAGCCCTAAATATAAGCTTTATCAGAAAGTTTTAAGCATAATTTTAAAAACAGAGAGGGTGTCTGTCTCTGAAATCTAAACTGGGAGCTGGTGACAGAAGAGGGGCCTGAAAGTTGAAGGCTCTGCCTCCCATTGTACTTTTGAATACCATAGGAACCCTAGGAGTCAGCAGTCTGAGACTGTATTGGGGTGATATGATACTATGAGGTCTTTAAGATAAGATGAGGCCTAATTAGGTCTTTATGTCTTTAAGACATCCCTACAGTTTAACTAATTGGTGTGTGTCATGGTTTCAGGGTAACTACTACTAATACAACTTTTTAGAATCAAATGTTAATGGGTTTAAATTGAGAGCATCTAGCTACAGTTAGATCTTGGACAAATATGCAGTTTTTGTAGTCTTGCACCTGTGCGCTGTGTGTGATATAAATTAAGCAACCAATATGTGATTGATCTGGAGACTTTCAGCTTTAATTCAAGGGATTCTACAAAAACTTTGCATAAATTCATCAGCAATTACAGTCATGTTTATACACAGTCCCCCTTTTCAGAGGCTCAAAAGTAATGGGACAATTGAGTGACAAGATGTTTCAGTGTGAGGCCTGTTCCCTTGTTATTTCATGACAAATGAAGCAGACATAAAATATGAAGTTGAATTTAAAAGAATGAATCCACTGACCAGCTCGGCAACACCAAAAGGTCTGAAAGACTACTTATCATGGACCAAGCAGCCATAGAGGCACAGGTATAATTTCCAAACTGTGGGTTTTATTGTACCCCAAAAAGGACAAAAATATATAATATTACAAATACAAAGTCATGAAAATAAGCTATTTTAAGAAATCAGTGAACCCATAAAAGAGGTCAACTATGCAAACCTTTACACAAACAATATGCTTAACAAAATAAAAGCACTCAACCAACTGAACTGCCCAAATAAGACACAGCTCAATTTATATAGTAACTGAGTAAACCATTTTAAATGCCACAGGGGAAGCCAACGCTACAACAACCACATTTAAAACACAAAAAAGAACCCTTTCCTCCATGTGGTCACAACAGGTGGTTAAGCCCATTTGACTGTACTCTGCACTTAAACCAGCTCCACCCTCAGCCTCCTCTTCTGCTCAAACCATGAAGAATTGGAACAGCTGACAGGTAACTCAAGAGACAGGGGGGAAAAGAATTACTGCAACTTAGAAGTCACTGATAAACCAATGTAAAGCATAACTGATTCACGAAATTTAACTTCAATAATTACAAATTAATGAGATGGGAGTCTAAAACCCTACTATATTTAATTTATATAAATGTGAATAAATATTACCAGTCTTTCATTTGTGTGGTTGTAAACAATCATCATACCACAGAAGACAACTACAGTGCATGAAAACAGAATTATTTCCAACGTTAAGAAAACAGCATCTAATCAATTCAAGACTGCTCTCAGGGATCCAGGTGCATTATCGTCAAAGGCAAGATGCATTCATGAATGGAAATGCAAAAGGGTTACACAAGGTCCAAACCACTGGTTACACTTAAGAACAGGAAGGCCAGATTAAACTTAGCCAGAAAACATCTAAAAGCCTGCAGAGTTCTGAAAAAGATTCTTTGGAGCGATGAAACCAAGATAAACTTGTACCAGAATGATGGGAAGAGAAAGAAAACACCACATGAGTGTTTACTGATGATGTGACAGCTGATAGAAGTAGCAGGATGAACTGTGAAGTGCTATAACCTCTGCTCAGATTCAGCCAAATGCTGCAGAACTGATAGGACAGCACTTCACAGTGCAAATGGATAATGACCCAAAGCATGCTGTTTAAGTAATCCAAGAGTTTCAATGTCTAGATCAGTCACCTGATCTCAACCAAACAGAGCAGCTTCTCAGTTACTGAAGACAGAAAGCCCCACACACATGACACACCAGGTGCATTAAGCAGTCTTTTTTTTCATGTTAGTTGTTTTCATCTTAAATCCCTATTTGTAGTTGCACACTTCCTCTAAAGGTGAGCTCCTCCTCCTAAGTGTCACTGTCCCTGCTCCCACACAACACTGCTATGAAGGTGGGTGTTTATTAGAGGCCTACAGGTAATGGTGATGTCATCTTTAAATAAATGCACATAGGTATACTTTGACCCATATACCAGGAATGTATCACTCTATTTATGTCTACAGACTATTGTAGTTGAGGGGTTTGCCCAGTTGCCCACTGAGAGGGTGTAGTTTAGTTTCACACTGAAAGTGAGCTAGTGCTCAGTCAGCCTTACTCTGTTTGTACTACACTTCAGTTTCCTCGCGCTTATTCATCTGTGGAGACTGGCTGTATGTGCGGCACAGATAGAGATTAAAACAGTGACTCTATTTCAATCCTGGCACACTGATGATATAGTAATGGATGATCTGAGTATGAGGACGCTGCACTAAAAACGAGTGTCAAAGAAATGGAAAACCTCCCCTCTGAAGTTTCATAATGGCTTAAAACGGCAAGAGGATGAGCCTTTAAATGATATGACTTGTTTTATATATGACCCTTGAAAGCTTAACAGTGCTTCTTTCTACATCATAGACAAACAGTCATAGCAGATGGCTGCCACTCCCTGAGCCTGGCTCTGCAGAAGGTCTCTCTGTGTTAAAAGGGAGTTCTTCCTTCCCACTGTTGCCAAGTACAAGGGTACCTTATTGCTGCAGTTCTCTCTCTAATATTGCAGGGTCTTTACCTTACCATATGAAGCACCTTGAGGAAACTGTTGTGAATTGGAGGTGTATAAATTTAATTTAATTGAAACTGGTGCAGCTTTGCTATTGACACTGTGATATGTTAAATGTTATTGACACTCAACACATCTATTTTTTTCACATCTAAGTGTTTTTATTTGGAAATACCCTACTATATTAGAAAGGGAACTTCAATAATCAGATCATCTCCCATAGGCAAAAGTTTGGCATTAGTAGAACGGAGGAGCTCCTTTTTAACAGAAAGAGTTCTCCCAATAAAACCGGGGGGGGGGGTTAGACAGGGCGAGGTATCTAAGATGGGAAAGAACACCAACGCAACAAAGCAGGTCTGCTCGGGCCATAACACCTACCTTGGTACACGATGCATTCAGAAGGTGAGAAATGACACAAGTTAACTTTTGATAAGACTGTTAAGTGGAAACTGGTGTGTGTTCTTCACACGACACAGACTATGAAACATACAGTAGATGGTTGGGCTTTTTTCCCCCTTTTGTTTAGTGCAGCATTCCATATGTGGTGTTTAGCTGTTTTAATGTCTTCAATGAAAAGATAAGTGAAAACAAAAAAATGAAACCCTTGTATGATTCAGACTTCATTGTCTGAATAAATGTTCTGCAATAAATGTTCAGACATTAATAATAAATTTCACATCAGTGAGGGGTTTGGGCCCTACAGCTGCTGACAACAGACATTTTTAAAAATTTGTACATGTCTAAATATAAACAGTGTGTCACAGACATGCGTCGTCTGTCTCTGCAGTGCTATTGGCTGCCACCGTTGCACTTTCTCAGTCATCAGTTTCTTTCCATGTTGCTTGACTTTAGGAAGAGGAAGTGAGAGGGGCTGCTGAAAACCCCATGATACACTGTGCTCTGCAAGGTTCACAGCACTATGAGAAGGGGAAGTGCAGACGGCAGACGAGCTCAGTAAGCGCACGGCTGAAAACAGAGACAAACAATTAACAATTACACCAAATAGGTAAGAGCTCAACTTTATTTCTTCACTCATCCTGCTTATTTCTTGTTTTAGGGAGAACTCCAAATCCTCAGAATATTGTGAAGATGCTTCTTCAGTGTTTAGAAATGTGTTGATGTTAAATCTCCAGAGAATACTTACAAGTCAGAAAAGAAAACCCAGTGAAGAAGAAAAAGTGAAGAAGAAAAAAATCTTAAAAATGTAGCCTAGAATAGGCAGTCATCTGAAAGTGGCATCTATATGTACTGGCTTACAGCTGTAGTTTATCAGCTTTAAACATGTGACGAAGATGATCGGCCTCTTTTCATCGTCAGAGCAAAGATCAGTTAGAAAGAGGGCAACAGTTCAATGTTTTTCACAAATGTATAACACAGATCCAGGACATTTGTACATAGAACAGGTCACCTTGTATTTTGAGGAAGTTTAGGTATTTCCACAATTAAATTCCCTCCCCCATGTGATGTAATTCAAACCCTCCCAAAAGTCTAACGCATCCATGTCGTTCAGAAGAAGAATTTTTGTTCTGCTTGTAAATTGCGAGGAAACACAGGAAGCGAGATGTGTCAGCGTCGTTTCCCCGCACTGACGTTGTGGCGGCTTTAAGACGGCGGCTTTAAGACGGACACGCCCACACATAAGTGCGATCTGCTGCATTCAGCGATGATCATATTCAGGCTGTTTTCAGATGTTACAGTAGATGAAAAATAACAACGCTTTCCCCTTGCAGGTCGGACCGGAGGAGTTACAAGATGGCTCACAAGTGCCTCAAGTGTTTAAAGTACACCATGTGTGCCGCCAACCTGCTTTGTTTTGTACGTATGCCTCAATCAGCCACAATCAGCCACACATTTTTCATACCTAAACAGTGAAGTGTGACGGATGTATGCGTGTGTGAAAATTAGTTAGCAAGAGCTGTGCAAATGCTTCAAGTGTCTACTTTGGATTACAAATATTCTACCAAATGTTCGGATTCTTTCAAACTATCACTTAAATGTAACTACTGTACCAAAAAGTACTCACTATGAAAAAAGGCTCCTCGGTTTTATTTATTCACTGAGCTTGTGTTAATATTATGACTCATTAATGCACAAAAAAGCATTTCAAAATTATAGCCAATTTAGCTGGATTGTGTATATACTGTTAGGTTGATGGGCAGCCAATCAGAACAAAGCTGGGTTGAAGGGAGGGATGACCTTAAAGGGAGAGGAGCTAAAACCGCTCAACTACACCAACACCTGAATGATGTAAATTGTGAATCAGGCACAGCTACTCCAGAGTCCAAGCATAAAGACACAAAGCTGGAAGTGAGAATTGGCCCTCTTTATATTAAATAAACCTTTGTGAAAGCCCTGTTAAAAAGTTCATTTCACTCTGAAATGTAGTGCACTATAAAAACTGTATCTTCTAAGCAGACCTGCCAACGTCCAGGTTTCAAAACATGGCAGCTTTTTTGAGGGGAGAATGAGCAGGTAGATGGCAGAGGTTTGGTCTGTGCTGATGTTTCTGCACGTCATGTATAATAAAAATCAGCCTACAGACGTTGCTTAAGACATAACCACCATCTTGGTGAGGAGATTAAAACAAAGACATCTGATTTTGTTTGTTCATTTGTAGAAAGGCAGTGCGAGCTAGCTTATTCAGCTGGTCTGGCTGCAGAGGTTTACCAGCAGAAACAGCACAACAGGAGGGCGCCTGGAGGTGCCTTTGCATGTAAACATCAGGAATAACTGTCAGGTCTTAGACATTTAAATCATCGATTAAAATTAAAAATCTATTTATTATTGTTCATAGGTGGAATTACATGAGCTTCTGTTTCAAATTCAATTTAAAATCAGTTCAGATGACTAAATATTCACTGGATTTTTTTTTTACTTAACTCATAAACATTTGGTATTTAGAAGCACCCGGATTTGCAGTATTTAAGGGGCAACATTTGGCCTTGATTGAAGGTGGAGACTCAGAGTCCGTTTGGCTCAACTCAGCAATAGATCCACCTTATATTAGCTAGATGTCAGACTGTGACTTTTGGGCAACATCTAACCCACACAATACTTGTCAGTGGCATAACTGAGTCTTAAATGCTTAAAAGTAGCCCAGATTATGTCCACATCTATGTGTTTTTAGGTATTGACTTGTACATTTATTTTTAGATATCTGGTGATCTTCTCTCTGGTCTAAATTAAAACAATGACAAAATGTACTTCACACACTTCCTGCAGTCTTTCTGTGTAATGTGCTTGAGTCACAGGGGCCATACAGAAGAAAAGTATCAATATTTTATCATTTCCTTTCATTCATTATGAACTCAAAATTTGACAGAAGTCTGTTGCATAAGAATAAAAAGCAGAAGTACTTAAATGTACTCCATTACACTGGTGCCTGTAGAAAAGCACTGAAGCAAAACCTGGTGCAGCTCAGTGTACTCTGAAGTGTGTATCGCAGACTTGGCTGCAGTGTGTCATCTCCTCTGTCAGATGTGTGGTGTGGCCGTGCTGAGCTTCGGTGCCTACATGATGGTGAAACTAAGGTTCGCGGCTCTCACCCCGTCCCTGGCCAGCTTCAACATAGCCAACATCCTGCTGATCACCGGCATCATCATCACATGCGTGTCCTTCCTGGGATTCCTGGGCGCACTCAAGGAGAACCGCTGTCTCCTCTTGACGGTAACACACACAGCAGAGTGGTTGTTGTGTTGTCTACTCTATCTGGTTACTTTATCTATTCAGCTATTTAACACTCCCTCTAGTTCCGGGTGCTCCACCGCTGTTTCCCAAGCACACAGGTTTATATTTTAATATTTTTGTCTCTGTCTAATTTTGGAAGGCTTGCTCCCTGACATCCACATCACCCAATCTTCTGAGCATTAGCCAAAGGAAGACAGAAAGATGGATTGTATTCCCTTGTTTTGGCCATAGAGGCAGAAATAACACATCTCAAAACCTGGACCACAAAAAGAAAAAATATCTACAGAGAGAGAGAGCACTGGAGAAAGAAAGCTTGGTTCTTATTTTGGGTGAACACACCCTTTAAAGTGCTTCGAAATCTATGCTTTTCTCACTCATCATTGAATCTACACTTTTTTTTTTATTTAATGATAAATTCATGGTCCCAGAGACTGAATCCTATAGACTGCAGACTTTGTAAATGGGGTGGCTGTAGCTCAGGAGGTAAAGCAGGTCAGCTACTAATCAGAAGGTTGGTGGTTTGATTCCAGGCTGCTCTAGTCTGCGTACCAAAGTATCCTTGGGCAAAATATTGAACACGGAGTTGCTCCTGTTCATTTTGCGTGATTTATTAGATAGAAAGCACTTAAATGTGCTATATAATAGTATATAAAGTATAATAAAGGAGCAGGATAGGGTACCACCTTCTTTATGTAGTACTGTTTCATATCTGTGTGTAAAGTATTTTAAAGAGTAACACTCACATAAACGTTCTTAACAGTTTTTCCTGCTGCTCTTCCTTCTGATGCTGGTGGAGCTGACTGCGGCGTGTCTGCTACTCGTATATGAGAAAGAAGTATGTGGCACATACACGACATGCATTGTTTTGGTTTTAAAGTGAATGTATACATTGTGTGTAATCTGCAAATCTTCCTTTACTATTCAGATTGGTGAAATGGTGGAGAAGGATCTGAAAAAAGGTTTGAACGATGCAAAACTACACACTGGAAATTCGACAGATCTGTTAAGTGACTGGGATCTTGTTCAGACCACAGTAAGTGTGTCGGGTTGGAGATGTACCTACAGCTTTCATGTAGACACCAATGGCTGTAAAATATTTTGTCAAAATAATTTCAGTTTGAATGCTGTGGAGTCGAAAACGTAACTGACTGGGGAAACGAAGTGCCTGAGTTCCTGCTGTCCCAATAAATGTACGAGCGCAAAGACAAACTACTGGCAAGAGGTAGTCTCATCTCTGATCGACTTGCTTTAATGTACTATAGAGGTCAAAGGTCAAATTCTTATTGCTGCAGGTCATTTCAAATGTGTGTTGTGTGTGCAGGGTTGTTTGAGCAAGATGAAGAATTCGTTTGAGGATAATTTCCTAACCATTGGGATCTCGGTCATTGTCCTCTGTATTATTGAGGTAAGATGATGGTGAACCTGTGGGATTAAACAATAACCTGCAGGTACAGTGTATCTGCAAAATTGCTAATTAGATCTGTATAAAAGCCAAAAAAATATGGAAGCTGGCAGCATATTTATGATCCGTCTTTGACACGCTTCCAGTTTGTGCCATATACACCAATCAGCATTAAAAGTGAACGAATTAATCGTTTCACTGCAATAAAATGTTCTACTGGAAAACTAAGTCTTGCTGGCAAAATGGATATTATGATATACAGCACCCATATAAACATTGTTGTCTAATACTGTATATAATTTGGTTTTATTTATACTGTGGCACGAGTTAACAGCTGCCTCAAGGGGCTTTACATTGTAAGGTAAAGATCCTTTAATATGAGAACTCCAGTAATCAGATTATCCTCTGAGCAAGCAATGGGCAGGAAGAACTCTGGTCTCAAAAATCAAGAACTATCCATGCATCATCAAAATGATGAATCATGTTATTTTAGTAAATTAGTAGGTACTGACTTAGAGGATTTTTAAAATTTGCTCAATATGTGAAATAAGTCAAGGATTCCCACTGGACAAACTTGTTTTTGTGAATGTATGAAGAGTTTCCAGTATAATTTCTATTTTCTGATTTGTTCACAGGTCTTGGGAATGTGTTTTGCCATGACACTGTTCTGCCACATTAGCAGATCTGGACTGGGCTACAAGTTCTGAATATAAACATCAAACTTCATGATCTTAATATTTTACAGTAAATATCATTGTAATATTTCCAACTGAAAAACCTTGTGCAGGAGCCTAGAAGGAAAACCTTCTGGAAAGGCTTCCTTAAGAGAATCATTTTATAACCGCTTGCTTAAAGAGCAAATTTTTTCATGTACTTAAATCTAAAATAAGTTTAAATTCCGGCACCTTTGGTATCCTATAACAAGCAGCTTTGTCTACTGTATGTATAGTCATTTCAGTCAGAGGTGCATTACTATATTTTTGTATATGATTGTTGCCAAGTTTATCTTGATGTCTTTGTCGCACATTTTTTTTTCCCAAGGAAGACATTTTTGAAAAGCAACTGTTTCTGTAAAATATTACCCTTCTACTTTGAGTCTTTAATAAACTACTTACTGACGACAAATCTGGAAACACACCAATAAAGCATTTCTTAGAGTGTAAACAGTGCTCTGTAGACTAAACGATCCTCTTGCTGTCAGACTTCCTGTTTCTGGCATGCTGTTTACTGATCTGTGGTGGAGCTTTAAAAATAACCACTTCCTCTTTTGACCCTGCACCGCAGGTTTCCCCGATAAACATTTAGTTTTAAACTTAAGGTTTTTTTTAGAAAAAAACATTAAGAGTTAATTTCCCTTTCGGTAACTTCCCAATATATTTGACAAAATTTGTCCCAAAAGTGACATTCCAGAAACGAATGCACAGAAAGCTGAAACAGAAAAACAGATGAATTCATTTATTTAAAGAATAAAACCTGCATCATTACTTGAGACAAAAAAAACTTTTAAAAAAAATTCTACGTTTTTCTTTACATGTTAAAATAATTTTCTTTTTGAAATCACACAAAAATAGTAACAAGAAATTTTCTTGTAATTAAAAAAAAAGACTGTACACAGCAGAAAATACCATTTATTGCAAACTGAACACCCTTGACACCTCAGAAACTATAGACAAGTACTGCAACTCACCTACAGATATGAAAAGACAAAAACTACTCTGATACAGCTCTCTCATCCTCTGTAAAAACAGTTGTGCAGAGTCTAGTCCCCCACCTACCCTACCCCACCCCACCCCACCTCACCTGTGGTGCCCCTGTGAGCATCCAGATGAGCATCTCACATGCCCTGAAGCTGTTCAGGTCCATTTGAACAGGAATGTGGTGCCTGTTCCCCCGTCCTCCAGATGAACACATTTAGGAGGCACCACTTTAATGCAAAGTTGAGCCAAAATGATTCAATAAGCTCTCTAAACTCACTCTGTTTTTTTTGTTTTTTTTTAAACAGATAAACAGGAAACCTGGTCTGATATTATTCTAAAGCACTCCTGATCTTACATTATGGAATTAAAAAAAAAATCTGTCCTTGCTTTTGCTGAAAGTTTATAAAAAGCAGCTCATTTAGAAAAAGAAAAAAGATTTTATTCAGCAGCTTCAGGCCATTCAAATACCCAAGTTACACTTAAATATCACTGGGACAGGCTCAAGTTTCAAACACACTGCCCTCCACATTATAAGTTACAGTTCTCTAAGTGTTGCTATTGTAGTGAAACCCTAAAATGGTGCTATAACCTGTTGATACCTAATTTTTGCTCAGGATGTGTGAAAGCAAAGTTGGTTAAAATGCCCTTGCTTTGACAGTATCAGAGTCCAAGTGATTTGGAGGAGCCAACAGTACCGTGCCTAAAAGAACATTCATATTGGATAGAGAGAAACAAAGTGAGAGAGAGCGCCTGGTGCTGGTGAACATTTGAAAGACAAAACATTCCCAGTAAACATCTGATCCACCTCAGACTGTTGCACTTGCAGCTTAACATCTGCAAAGGTATCAATAAATAAGGAAAAAAAAAAAGAGGTTTTTCTAAATGCTGGTTCACAAATTCCCTCCCACAGCCACCCCATGACTGGAATGAGTATCAACAGTCAGGGTACCAGCCCCTAGATTAACATGAAACTATCAAGGTGTCAGTTAATTAGTGACAGACACAGGTATTAAGCTCTGTTCTGCTTCACGTTCAGTCGCATCAACTGCAGTATTTACAGAAGACTGAATCATCACTCCATACCTGCTGCTCCATTCACACTTGAGTGAGCCACAACCAGCCAGAAAGTCAACACCTCTGAAACAACAGCACTCTGTCGACCCTGTATGACTGAGCGGGAGGAACAGTTCAACCGTTACTTTTAAGTCTGGACATGTGACACGCCTCAATGAAAGAGGATTCTGGTTAAAAGGACCTGAAAGAACCAAGACTCAACAGATGGAAGAGCAACATATCTGTATCAACAAATGTATTGCTGCAGTTCAGCTGTGCCTATAGTCATAGGACTACATGAGTCTTCTGGAAGCTGGCACAAGCCAAAAATGGAACCGTTAAAAACTAGCCAGGAATTTCATAAAATTCATTCAGTTGTGAAGGCTGTCACTTTTTATTTTAAAGTGCACTGAATGTTTGAAGAGCAGCCAATTCAAACTGAGAACGTATCATCTGTTAGGACATCAGACAGTTTGAAAAACAGCATAGGGTGCAGTTTGTTCAACTGCTGCCTGACTGCACTGTAAGGAAACGATGTTGTCGCAGCCACGAGGCAGCAAAAGCACTAAGCTCATCCAGTCTCATCCCACTGCCTACTTCTCCGCCACACAAGTCCATCCCCTGTAAGGTAGCAAGAATTATATCTGACCCACTTAGTCTGAGATCAGCTAAGAGAAGGAAGAGCTCCCTCAGGGATCATCCACTCTGGATAAATGACCAATGTCATTTTAGTCCTGAACACCTTTGTGATCTGTGATGCACTGATGATACTGACTCCGACTGACGGAGAAACTAAAAGTTCTGTAGAAAATACATGCTAACTCTTGCTTCCATGTGATTCTAAAAATCCGACACTGGTTTAACGTGTGCATTTCTAGTAAAACTGAAGAACATGTTAAAGTATGATACTACTGTTAGGGTGGTACAGACTGCATTTCTCAACCAAATTAGATCTTTAAAATAAGTGTGGCTGATTGCGGATGGTTTTTATTGTGATTTATTCCCCCTTTGCCAGCAAAACATAAACAAAACAAAAAAAAGCAGACAACTCAGTTTATGAATGCTTTCAGCTCTTTCAGTCAGACATACAAATTTACAAAACGGGATCACCAACCACTAACTATTAAGACATCAGTCATGCACCTTGTTCTATGACTTCGACAACTATATAGACAAGGCACAGGTAGTCGTTCAATACCAGAAGAGTACAACAATGTTAGCTCAATCCTCAGGCACTCCCAATAATGTGGCTGTGCCACTGTCCTCTACAACAGCCATTCACCATTAGAGAACAGCTAAGGCAGCTAGTTTTTAACCATTGCAGCTGTACTCTTTACACATCCAGATTTCTTGGAAAGACACTCCATCATGAAGCAGTACCCTGAGTGCAGAGTTATCTTGAGGGGTTAAATAAATCCTTAACTAATAAGGAAGCCTTTAATTCTTAAGAAATCAGGACTGTTTGCCATGTCACTAAAAAGAAAATGGTAACTGGATACAAACCTAACCAAGCGATCACACCGTGAGTAACATAATAAACGGACAGATGAGCAAGCAATAAAACGCTGCCATGTATTCTGGTCTCTGAGCACTTTCTGGTCCAATGTGCAGTCAAAGGTCAGGGAAACACTCTGGTTTGCCCCTACAAACTTATCACTATTTCAACCTGCAAAGAATAAGTGTAATGGAGAGTGGAGACATCAATGTATAAGGGTGTGACATTGCCCTGATTTGCACGACTTGATACACATTTCTTAAGAATACACTGGTGGCTGTCACAGCAGAGTTCGCCTTTAGACGTAGTCTTACTTTTTTAGCATTTGTAAAAAATTCACCTCACTTTTCATACCTCAAGTCTAAATTAAAGCAACTAATCAACCAAGTTCCTCACAGTGTTAAGGCATGCCCAGCAGCTACAGAAATATTTTAAGTGTGTATGGACATGTCAGTGAAATATGGACCAAAGGCTGCAGCACTGGAGAGCATCAAGAACAAACCTCTGGACTGTGGAAAAACTAGCTGACACTGCTGAAGCTGTGTACCATTCAGTTCCATCTCTGAGGTGTAGAAAACACTCACTATATGTAGCAGCAATACAAAAAACCACTTAAAACCATTTAAGACTATCTTACAAAGTACTGTGGATGGGCAGTCCTGCGGTGTAGAGGCTGATGGCACTCTGCTCAAATGAGTGAAGGAATCAGCCTCAGAGTTCCTCCAGTCTAGGAGCTGTAAGGTGTATGCCTCAGCATGGAAACATGGTTTAATAACTAATAGCAACGAGCTATCTATTGAACCTATCTCTGTACATATATTCCTAACCTAACAGTTTGGTAATGTCCTCTGATGACCTGACAGATGTTTCACTTTGGAAAACATATTTTGGTTTGGAAATGAATGATATCCACTGCTAAAGTATTTGTTTTAACTATTTAGTCCTTGTATTCAGTGAACTTAGAAAATTAGAGCATTAACGATATCACAGTGGTGCCAGGTAAACGTCACAAGAGTTAGACCACGTTTTAGGACTTGAAAATGGGGGGGGGCTGTTACTATAAGTTTGTTTGGATCAGCACATTATTAAGACTAAACACAGGATTTAAGTAATTAAATACCTTTCAAACCTCAAACAGTAGTATGCTACTGTTTGATTAAGTAATTAAATACCTTTCAAACCTCAAACAGTAGTATGCTACTGGACATGTTTTGATGTGGAGATGCAGCCAATTCTGCCAGGCCCTTTTTTTTCCAGTTCAACACAGCATCAATGGAAACTTGATCCTCAGATGAATTTAGTGATTTAGTGCCTCCTTGTGCATCTACCCTGAAAAAGATATTTATGTTTTGTTTTCCATTAGTTGATGAAAATCTCCGTGTTCAGGCCTTTCACTGATATGCTTTATGTACAGGGAAAGACCATTACAGTTTCAATGAGGTGACTAGTATGCATCATTTTTTACTGAACTTCTTTGCATTCTGGGACTATTAAAGTAAGAGCTTTATCTCGCTGCCTCCTCACAGACATTGTCATTGTGGTGTGGAAATATGTGTAAAAGCAGAAAATACTGGAGGTCCACACTGGGGGCAATTGTCCAGTCTTTTACAAAGCACAACAAGACAGGTCTATTTGTTTTCAAATCACAGCCTTTACATCTCAGGTCTGCAATCCATTTATGCTGCATTACAGTGAAAGGGGCACATGACTGCTGAGCATGATGTATGTAAGCAGATCATGTGACCTGAACCAGTAGCTCCAGATCTATGGCTGATTTAAGTTTTTGGCTATGATTACAGTGCTCCTCAAAGGTCTGAATTAGACTCTTTTTGCAATGCATGTGCAAACCATGTGAGTTTTATGGTTTCTTTAGAACAACTGAACAAACCCCAAAGCAGGTCTGAGAGTAAAAAACAAGTCAAGATGTTGATGGACATTCTCAGCTGGCCCGATGAGACATTTTAACACAAGTCTTCAAACAGAAGGCCTTTCTTTCACCTGATGGGTGTGTGCACGTCATTTGTTAAAAAGATGATTCACTGTGAGACTAAGTTAACTTCTACAGTTTTGTTTTTTGTTTTGTTTTTTTTACTGAGTTTTGCTGCTGAAAGCTACAGCTCCACAGCTCTGCAGTGGTGGAGAACAGCCAGGCGTGGCCTCTATGAAGATCGGAATGCTGCGGTCTTGGACGATGACGGCCTCTCTGCTGGGTGCTGTGGAGAGCTTAGAGGGGCACGAGCCTGGTGGTGTGGAACAGGAGGGGGTTCAGGTCCTCGGCATGGACGGCCCGATGGAGCGACGGCTCGGAGCGACTCCGCTCGATTTTCGGCATCAAGTCTTGAACCTGCTCAATGGCTACCAGAATCTGAGGAAGGACATACAGGTGCCGGTCATAAAATTAGAATATCATGAAAACTTAGGAAAACTACAGACAAAGCATTACACTGGGTTTGGCAGTCATCTGGTTTAAAGGGCAGTCTGAAGCCACTTGAGGTGACTGTTGTTGTGAATCGGAATTATATAAATAAAACTCAATTGAATCGGCCTAACAACTTCGATAAAGGAAAGCAATCACACCTTTAAATGATTCTATGAGATCATATATACACATCCTCATGTGCAATGAACTCAGAAGACATAGCCCGGTTTCTCTCAGGCCTCCAGCTACCTACTATATCTACTGAACAAAAAGATATGTTGGATACCCCACTTACATTAGAAGAGGTAAGAGCTACTATTTTAGCCATGAAGACAGGGAAGTCACCTGCATTAGATGGCTTCCCTATAGAATACTGTAAAAAATACATTGACATCTTAGCACCAATCCTGCATAAAGTATACAGGGAAGCATTTGAAAGGGGCTCACTATCCGATACATTTAACGACACCTTAATCTATCTAATTCCCAAAAAGGATAGGGATACAACTGATCCATCTAATTTCCGACCTGTGAGTCTCCTTGGGGTAGACTAAGATTCTGACAAAAATGCTGGCAACACGGCTCGGAAAGACATTACCAAACATCATACACGGAGACCAAGTAGGATTAAAAAGAGGACATCTGCTGATAAAATGTGACGACTCCTACACGTGATCTGCTCCAATCTATCTCCAGTAGCAGCCTTCTCCCTGGACGCGGAAAGGGCTTTTGATAGAGTAGAATGGGGATTCCTCATGAAAACTCCCAAAATTCGGACTGGGCGTGGGCTTCTGTAACTGGGTGAAGATGATATATTCCAACCCAAGAGCAGCTGCTCTGACAAATGGGACAAGGTCAGACATTTTTCAGCTATCTAGAGGGACAAGACAAGGAAGTGCCCTCTCCCCGCTGCTCTTTACAATAGCACTGGAAACACTAGTCGCAGCAATCCAAGCAAATGAAAGAATTAAAGGGGTACAGACAGGGGGCAGAGAGCATAAACTGTTTATTAGTGTATGCTAATGTTGCAGAATACTTTTGATAGTGATAAACTATAGAACACTAACCTGTGGAAAAAGGGGCCTCTCTTCACGTTTAAACTTCAGGCAGTCAACGATGAGCCTCTTCATTGCTTTGGGTGAGGTACTATACAGCTTACTGAGGTCTGGAGACAAGTAACCACGTCCAACCATGAAGATTATCTGACAAAGAAGAAGAGGGGGAGACAGCGTACATAATGTTGAGCTACAGAAAGAAGTTAATGAATTGCCACCACATCAAAAGGTCTGAAAAAAATCAGGGATTGTTTGAAGTTTAGTTTTTATTGGTGTCAGCTTATTTTTATTGCAATATTTTTTTAACTCAGTTCTGTAGACACAACCTATCTGATGAGGTTTCATTACATGTGCCGTTTTTTGTGATCGGGATGCCTATATGAATGTAAATCAACTACCTTTACAAAGTGCTGTGTTTGTCTGTAATACTTTAACTGCTTTTGACAAAAACTACCCACATTTTCAAGAAAAAACTAAACTGACACAAACATTCTTTGAAAAATAAACCTTAAGTAAATTTAAAAGAAAAAAATACAAAATTATAATAAACTAGCAAAAACCCACCCTACAGGCAGTTTTGGCAGGCCTGCAGCTCTTTTTCAAATTCTTCATTCCTTATTTAATGCTGAATCAAACAAAATTTGAGTGAAGTTGCCTACGGGCAACGGAGAACAGCATGAGGATAATGAAATTAACATAATATCCAAAGAATTTGGATTTACAATAAATCCTTTTTTAAATATATAGATGCTAATAATTGCTGTACATGTGATGATGTTCATGCAAAAGTTTTGTTCAGTTGGGCCCACTGATTAATGAGGAGATAGGGTACATATGGACATATGCATACATCGCTACAATTATAATAAAATTCTGGTCTCCAGTCCCATTTCATTTCAGTAAATTTTAATTTTCTTAATTCTAGTTTTCATTGTTATTACAGTTTTTTTCACCCCTCATTTTAGTCAACCCGAAAAACCTTGGTTGCCATACTGTTTTGTGTGGCATGTAATTTTATTGAATCTTTTTACCTACAGTACATCAGTTTATCTACTGACATGTACTATATGTAGCAGTTTATTGGACCTGTAACCCATATGTTATTCTGTTCTTTGGGTATTTGATGTTAATGGTGATTGACAGCCAGCTTTTCCTCATGGTTGGAAAATCAAGTACGCTCATCTTGTTTGTAAGACTGACTTTACACTGAGTCAGTGTTGTGTTAACATAAACAAAATAAATTGGGTAATGGAACCTGGTCTCTGTTGTTGATATTGGAGTAAGGCAGGGTTCCTGACATCAGCTCAAACAGAACTACTCCGTAGCCATATACGTCTGACTGGAACGTGTATGGGTTGCTGTCCTGCATTCGGATCACCTCAGGGGCCTGAGGAGGAACGACATTAAAAAAAAAAATTTTATTATATTTTTATATATATATATATATATATATATAATTTTAATAAATAAAAAGAGAAAATCAAAGGTACTGAAACACTTTCACTAATCTACTACAACTTTTTTATAATTTACCTACACAAATTTAGCCATTTGTAAGGATGTTGTGACATCTTCCTAAAATACACCACACATTTTTTATTTTATTTTTTTTACATAAAATGTATGGATGTAAAATCTAGCAAATGATGCACCTGTGACTTTTACTGCATTACCAAAATGTTTTAATAGAAGATGCTTGGAAAACTACTAGAGTCCCAATATAGAGTGACAGTCACAGTCAGTGGTACAGACATGATGTGATGTTATTTATGCTACATCAACACTAACCACTTGTCAAGAAAAGTACATAGCTCCAAGCAAAGGTGAGTACTTTGAATAAAATAATTAAACCTGTTAAGACTAGCAACAATGTGTGACTACACTGTTATTCAGAGAAAATAACTTACCCCTTTAAGACTAATTATCATCCCCATCATAAGTACACAGGTTGTAAAGGACAAAATTGACATTCCTCTGTAATGATATACATCAGCAGTTTGTTTTGCAAGAGATGCAGTCCATGCTTATGTCAGGATATCACCTGGTAGACATTTCACTTTGTTTTCCACTTAAAATTATAAAACCATAAATACTGTTTACACCAAAAGTCTTTTGTAAAGAAAAAAAAGAAAGAAAGAAAAAAAACAGGAAAAAGCCTGAAAATGTGAAATTTGTGATACACTTTCTTTAAAACACTAGTATATATGCAAATCATAAGCACAAAACCCTATTTAAAGACATTTGATATTAAGCCTTACTCAGGTACATGCTATTGACGAGAGTTTGCGTAAAAATGATGGACATAAATCACTGTAGTTATCCCAACCAAACAATTTTGTTCAGACTTTTTTCTATTACTCATAACATTTTGTACAACTTCAGAAACAGGTTAAAATATTTAGCATAAGATCAAAGAGGGAAAGGAAATACCACATGACTTTGCTGAATTCTGAGCTAAGTCATCATGTACAGTTTTAGATCTTACCATCCAGAGAATGGATCCGCTGGGTTGTTCTACCTGCTGAGAGCCAGTCCATCGAGACTTCACTGTGGCCAAGCCAAAGTCACCAATTTTAACAGTCCAGCCCTCATGGAGAAAAATGTCTGGCAGCAAGTCTCGGAAAATACAACACAGTTGGTGGAAATTTTCATAGTATCAGTTACCACATAAACATTTCACAAGAAAGAAGTTCTAAGAAGTGAGAACGACAGAGAGGAAACTACCCAAAGAAAATAACGGGAAACAAATAAATTGTCCAGAGAACAGTGTGGATTGAGTCAACAAAAAATCTAATTTACCAAGTTAGTTTCCCATTCAACTGTTTATTCATCAGAGCAGTGATGGTGCCTGCCATGCAGTAATATTTTAAACTGGCCTCTTCATGACAACCAGCAAATTTGTCTTCAAGGTAAAAGTCAACATAGTATTTGTTTCTCTTCATGTGCAGACACATTACAGTTTTAATACTTTGGCTACTCTGTACATCGCTGTCTATTAAAAGGCAATGCTTCTTGTGTGTGGTTAAACCTTTAATAACAGTAGAACATGAAGCTCAAATTAGCTGGTTAAAGGTACAGCTGTCCAAGCTCTGAAACTTACAATGACTTCTTTTAGAGACACACACACTTTAACAGAAGGATACTGTTTGATTTCAGATCTCGATGAATTATGTTCTTTGCATGAAGATAACTGAAAGAGAGGGACAAGAAAGAAACAGTCTGAAAACAATTAAAAACTAGCACAGTCAATTTATGGGTGCCAGACATTTGTATCTTTACATTCTACCATTCATACAGGATGCACTTATCGCACACAATGACTTGATGTATCTAGTACATAAGCCTTGACCATTGACTAATGGCAAACTGGAATTTTGCAGCAGATCTTACTCCATGCCCTGTGCCGTCTGTCTGGCCACATCAATGCGACGCATAGTGTCAAACTTGGTCTCTAAGACATGCAGATGGCGATACAGGCTGCTGCCTTCACACCACTGTGTGATGATGGCAAAGTTAGGCTTAGTCATAAAGCCCATGAACAGCAGGATGTTGACGTGACGGGTCTTCCTGCAGGAACAAAAATGGTGAAACTTACAAATTCCATTACCTCATTTGCAATCAAATAAAAGGTCAGTCACCATATTGTTGAGTTAAAGTGCCATGACAATGCAAAATTGTTTCAGTAAAACCTGTGTCTGCAGAGTTAATGATAACAACAATAGTTGTGAGAAGCTTTTTGCAAATACAATAAGTTAAAGTCATGTAAATCATTGCTCACCGTAAGACCTGCATTTCATTTTTAAAGGCCTGCAACTGCTCAGGCGTTGGCTCTTTGACTTTGAGGATCTTGATTGCCACGTCTCCATGCCACTTTCCCTTGTAGACAGTTCCAAAGGAACCAGAACCTATTCTCTTTTGGATGTTGACTTCTCGAGAGTGGACCTCCCAGTAGTAACTTGAATCTCTGTTCCCTCCTCGGTGCTAAAACAACACAATGACTGAATGTGTTGAACTGCTAGCACACCATACGTAAATCTCATTTTCCAGGCACATTTTCCTGGCATACTCTACATTTCTCATGTCTGAAGTGACCAGTGAATAAGGTTAAAGACAACCTACCACTTTCTTTTTGTCGTCAGATGAGGAAGGCTTGCGCTCCCTGTGTTCCGAAGGAGACTTTGGTGGTCTCTTCCCTGGAGAGCCAAAAGAAGAGGGTGGGCTGGTGGAGGGCTTAGGTGAGGGTTCAGGACCTACAGAAACAAGAGACAGCACAAAATAGATGCCATGCACAGAACAACAAAACGTATTCTAAAACAGATGAGAGAAAACTGGAAAGCATACCTATTGTGTTGTTGAACTTTACTACTTCCTAAGAGGAGAGATGCAGCAGTGTTACTTTGATGACTACACATCTGTGAATACAGTGAAGATAACAGAATCATCTTAAAGCAAAAGCAAACCAACAGCCAACACTGACCTCTATGACGCTGGCAGCAGTGGGGTCCACTGTGCTGACCATATGAACATTGGGAGTGGAGGTGGAGCGATGCCTCTGTAGAGACTGACCATCTCCACCCGATATGGGGAAGTGAAAGGTTGAGGACGGGGACGGGGAAAGGTGGCCCATTCTGAACAAAAAAAAGGAAGACGGTCACAATTAATGTGATTTTCACAGAATAAAGCCTTTTTGATTTGAATGACATTTGTTTAGATTGGGAGCTTACCCAGAAGGCTCTGGGGTTAATGCTGGGTTGCTCTGGGTGGGGGAATTTTCTGGCAAAATTATCTGTGGGTATCCATCTGGGCAGGGACTGGGATCACAGCTAGATATAAGGGAGTGGGAAAACAATGAGATTATCAAAGTGGCTTCATATTGATAAGGCTCCAATTATGTGCAACCTTTGGCTTTTGTTTTGTTTTTTTTTTTAAACTAGGGAAGAACTAAACACTAGGTGTTTCGATTCTTATTCACCATTTTCCAAATGCAGTCTTTACTGAGAGACATAGAACTATTTTCAGCAAACCACAATGAGGAGGAGCAACAGATGTTATGGCCCTGAGGCTCGTATTCACAAAACTTGCTAGTAGTAAGAAGAGCCCCTAGTTACAAAATTCTAGGAAATTCTAAGAATGATTATGTCTTCTGAGAATTTTCCTGAAAAGTTAAAACTAAATCCCGATAAAGTTATTCACAAAGCATCTCAGTCGTTAGGGGCGTGACTAAAGTAAAAGATTGTTAAGAAAAGGACTATTAAGAGGCCTAAGAGGTTCTTAAAGGTACAGTGTGTAAAATGTCACAGGACATTGAAGGACAAACTTGTTTTTGCCAGCCAAGAGAGCTCAAAAACGTTGGGCAAGATACTGAACCCCAAGTTGCTCTCCGATGCAAGCGTTGGAGTATGAATGTGTTAGACAATAAAAAGCACTTAGCTTACAAGGAACTGCTTGTGTGAATGGGTAAATGTAAACGTGTTGTATAAGCGCTTTGAGTGCTCAGTCGGAGTAGAAAAGTGCTATACAAGAATTAGTCCATTTACCACTCCTGCTTTCCGTTTCCACATAATGGCTGCGGCCAGCCAGCGTGTTTCTACTACTGTTTGTGTACACACTATATTTTAGATGAAGAGGACGATGAGAAAGACGTAATGAGAAAGATGATACATGTACAAATGTTAAGTGGTCATATACAATTTAAAGATCATAAGTAACTCTTTCAAATTAAAAGTAACTTTTTAAGGTGTACTACCTATGTGGCTGTACTCTAGCCACATACATAAAGCCCGACTAGGTGGAACACCGATGTCGGTACAAACCGGTACCTGCGCCTATGTATTTTTGATGGATTAATTCTAAGTTTGAAAATGCATGAGCCTGTTGGAAGACGTAATTGCACACTAATCAGTGTACATTTATGAGTACAATATTCTTTTTTTTCCCCGTTAAATAACCTAAAAAAAAAAAGACTGACTGTACCTTTAAACAGAGAGAAAATGGGAGAAAGCTGGAAAGACATTTTTCACAGGTGAGGAAACAGAATATTCATAGGTTGCATAATCCAGTTAGTTCTTTTTTTTTAAGCTCAAGAGGATGGAATGTATGAGAGCCAATAAAAACAAAGCTGTCATATTGGTAAGTTGCCGGTAGCACTGGTTTTCTCTGAGCAGCAGAGAGGGTTTTTTTCCCCCTTCTACAGTCTATACAGAGGCTGACGGAGACAGGTGAAGACAAGTTGACAGTGGAGAGACAGCTGACTTTATGAACTACTTGAACAGTCAGACATTTAATCATACTACATAACTAAAGAGATGATCACAACACTAAGATAACTGGCACCCATGTTATCATGCAAACAGTTATAGCACACTCTCATACAGTAACACAGCTAATTTGATTTTTCACCTAAGAAACATACAAAAGAGACTTTTACAGACAGTGATCCCCCAGTATTGTTAGTGTAAACCATTTCTTAATATCAAATAAATTCTGAACTGACTAGTGTGGTAAACAAATGCAAACAAGTCGTTAGAACACGCGCTACTGTGCAGGTAGGTCTGTGGTTTCTAAGCATTCTGCAGACACAAGTATGGCTTGTAATTTATGAAATTAGTACTGCTAAGTGACTGTTTGATCAACTAATCACATATTTGAAAGGATACCGCCATACTCAGTAGGGTCAAACACAGCTCCTCAGTGAAGTAGAAGTTATTGCCCCTTCATTGCTCAGAGTCGTTCTGAGAAGTTTATCAAATCAGCTTCCTTGATAGTATTTTAGGACTCATTAGGAGCCCTTTCAGAGCATTTTCAGAATGTCTGTATGGACTAAGACTGTGACATATCATAGTTTCTGCACTAATACTTTTGATATAAAAGTCCCATATCATGACATCAATGACAGATACCACACATATACATTTCCTAGCACAAACAAGACAAGCCCAGACATATCTGACAACGAGTGCCACGTGTCAGCCCTCTGATGACAATTTTTGCTGCTGCTGACACCTTGACAGACTCGCACTGTAAATTAGATAGTTTTCTTAATGACAGAAGCTCATTGTAAAAGAAGGATGGAAACTTTATTTTGTTGGCAGTATTTTGGTAAATACTGCTGCCTGCAAGCATCAATAAAATGTTCAGCACCTCCCCCCATCATAAAAAATTATTATTACAAATATCACCCTTCCCTAGTATGAGCCCAGATGTCATCACCATGGTGTCAAGTCTGGAAGATGCAGTCTATAATCAAATAACTGGAGAGCTCTCCAACATACTCTGCTGTTCAAAAGGCAAAGGGTCTTTATTTACATTGCTCACACCGAGTTTAACTAAAACCTCTGAACACAACTGCATGAGAGGAAAGTAAAAGTTCAATAAAACCTAAAAAATAAAAAACACACAAACAATAAACACTTTGCCAACTCACCGCTCTCTTATTGTATCCATGTCCACACACACAGTAGGGACCTTGCTACTGCAGTGCTGGTGAAACTTGTAGCCACATGTCTGACATCTGAAGCCGTTAAAAAGGAACTTGTGGCAAAAATCACAGTAAGCCAGCTTGAAGAAGGTTTTACGTACCTACACAGATAAAGAGTTCATGAAATTCACTTCTGCAGCAACATTCAAGGATAAAACAGCAACAATTCAAATACAAGGATTTTTTTTCTTCCCAGGTTCCTCACATGCCAACAATCTGTGAATATTAAGCATTTCATATCAGCCGTAAACATCTTACACATAGGTACGTGTACTTGCCAGCTACTTACAAAGTTGTGCATGGTGAGTGGAATATCATCCAGGACCTCGACTAAAAGCTCCTCTCCAACTAGAGGAGTAATATCTGTGTCCCATTCTGTCAGTCTCTTTCGACTGGAGAGAAAAAAAGAAGAGCAACATTTAAAATGACAAAAACGAAAAACACAAAAATCCCAAACACTTTGTACATACCATCAATGTTAAAATGCAATTACTTCTAGGTTTAAAAAGTCTGAATTTACAACACTTCATGATAAAAAAAAATTCCAATTCTGAACTTGCATTTCATGTGGTGAAATGCAGTTCAAAATATGATATGTAGTGACTCAGAGACTGTAGCCACCTTATCCAGATGATTCATGGCACTTCATTTGCAGACACATTAGTTCTTCAGATATGTGAACATGGTGTAAGAAAAAGTGTACAAGTATGCCCGAGCAGGTCAAAGTTGAATTAGCAATTTTGCCTCTAAGCTATGTTGAATGTTTGCTTGAGTAAAAATTTTACTGATTTCCTTCATTTCCACCTTTTATTGTGGGATTACTAGGACAGCTAAGGCCTGAACATCAGGTGAGTGGGGCTTTTGCCTTTGTTTTAATAATGAATGAAAGTTACCCATCTTTAGACAGGAATCCTCTAAGTGAACATTTTGCATTATGGCATCAAAAGGAAAAAAGTCATTGCTTGACGGGTTAATGCTTGCACATTAGTAGTTTATCAACAATTACTGACTATTTTCTAGTTTTAGCCTTCATATTAGCTTAAAATCAATCTTCCATCTCTGTTATATGCATGTGAGTGTGTGTTTGTGTAACATGTAGATACAAGTCTTGTGACAGTTGTTTGCCTCTCACAGTTTTATGTAGATGACAAGGAACATCATTATCCCTATATGATGTGAGAGGACACGAAGTGCAATCTTACCCTCCTAGAAGGCGAAATACAGCACAGCACTCTTGGCTCAGGCCTCTCACTTTGAGAGCTTTATCGAGAATCTCATGCACAGTCTGTCCTTGGCGGACATTCACCTGAGAACGGAAAGCCACATTTGAACATGTGTGACTTCAAAATGACATTTATTGGCTAGGTAACACAGAGGCATACTTAAGCAAAATGGCAATAGCACAATGCATTAATTTTGACCCTACAATGTAAAACAGAAATAAACATTATGTCAAATGACATACAACTGTGCTAAAGCTTAGAAGTTTAAAAGGGATGAAGGAAACAGGCACATCCATCCACATAGGCTTACTGAATGTAAAGTTGCATGTAAATGAGGTTAAATATGCCTCTTTGCTTTCCTGGTGGTCTATATACATGCTACTTAGGCTTCGTGCTATAAGTGGGAAATAAGTGTCAAGTGTCTCTTTTCCTGTGTGCAGCTCTGCCCACAGGAGGTGACATGATGAGCAACTCCACTGTTCTCTTGGTAGCCCACACGTACCAGTTAAGAGTTAAAGTGGGTGGATGGTGCAGCATTTGCAAAATGGAACTGAACTACATCCCCTGCTACCCCTTACAAATCTGGGTGATTAACTTAGGCAGTTATTTTGAAGTCCCCATCTAGATGAATGGGGAGAGAGCCATCATTCCTCGCTATACAATCTTTTTATTTCAATAGTCAGTCGAATATTAATTTTTTTTTTTAAAAAACTATGTACTGAATGACCAGCCAAATGTGGTTTAAACAAAAAAAAAAATACTTCAAGTTGTGTCATTATTGCATTAATGGCCTTGAGCTGACCAGTACTTTTGCTCATCCCATTGAAAAAGTACAATGCTATTTCATGGTATTTCAAAAAGTAAAGAGCACCTACCCACATGTTTTTTTACAATACCATGTAGAGGCATACGCTTACCACCACACAGGTGGAACTGCCATAAACCTCAGTTATGTGCATATGTTAAGACATAATTGGCCAATAGGTTATTTCATTGTGTGGCTGGTTTGGAGGTAGGGACAACCACTTTGCAGTTAGCAAATTCTTCCCTAGATTTTGGAGTGCCATGTCTCTCATACAAAACAAATTTGTATGGAAACTTGTTTCCACCAGTGAAAACAATTTTTTTTGCTTTTCCATAACTCAAAATTTTGAGAAATTAAGTTGAAATTTCAAGTTATGCATCTCAAAATTTTGCATTAATGTGTCAAAATTGTGAGTTAGTGCTGCGAATCACAAAGCACTGTAAAAGAGTAAAATCGGGTAGTGACAGTATCAGTTAGCTAGCAGTGTATTGCAAACATTAACAAATTGCTGTCAGGTTTTTGACCTTGAAATGCCTTCTAGCAAATAAGAGCTGCATAAAAGGTAAGGAATCAGTGTTTTCATGTTGATCTGATGCCTTTAGCCTCTTGCTTCCAGGTAACAAGGAAATGTACCTGATGTACCTTCACGGAGCTTCCTGATTGGCAGAACTAAATTGAAATTTTGAGAAAATGACTCAAAGTTTTGAGATACTTAACTCGAAATTTCAAGTTATGGATGGCAATTTAACAAACAAAACAAAAAAAACAAGCTTCCATAGATTTGGCACTTGTGGTCATTCGTTTTATATAAAAACAAAGCTCTAGAAGAAAAAAGGAAAAGCTCAGTTCAGTCTTGTCTGGCAGGATCTGTACAGCTAGTGAAACTCTCCTGATAATGCTGAGCATTTAAAAGGTGAATGCTCCAACATGTATCCTATCCTCCTATTTTACAGAGAAAGTTAGAGGATACCATGAGCAGAGTGTCCTCTGCACTGCCTTCCCTTACACTAAATTTAACACTATGACAGGACTATGCAACAGCTACTCCTTGGCGTATGAAAACTTGACATCTAACAGGAATTGCAAGTCAAACAAAAAAGGTGATGGTGGCAGGCGCTATCTGTGAAACCTGATAGCAACTGCCCACTAGCTTACTCATTGACACGCTGTGAAAGATGTCAAATTTTGTGCGATTACACTTGGTGGAAGTGGTAGAAGATTTTTTTTCCCCCCTACAGAAGTGTTAAATGTCAACCATCTCCTATTAAACAAGGTAATATTTATATGAATAATCTTTAATATAAGATCTATATTTAACATCTCACCACTGTCCTCTGTTTGTTGGGGAGGTAGACTCGAATGGTTCCCCCACCTCGGGGTGGATCCTCTGGACTGGTCTCCCCTGAGGAGGAGTAGGAGGAGGAGGTGGAGGACATGGTGGGAAGCAGGAGGGATCTGAGGGAGGGCAGGGGGGAGAGAGACACAGCACTTTGACACCAAACCCTCAGGAGAGCTTCGTGCACAGTGGAGTCCAGAGGAGTTAGCCCTTTACCTAGAACCTACAACAACACAAAAAGAATGACATAAGACACAATATAGCTCTTGCATAAATGTCAGTCCTTTGAAATCAACTGTAAAAACCCAGTTTAATGCAAAGATCATTTAGATTTAGATTTTAACTGCTTATATAAAAATTGACATGAACTATTACTATTAATTGACATACTAATGATATTACTTAATCTATATTCTTCTTTTGGCTGCTCCCTTTAGGGGTTGCCACAGCAGATCATCTGCCTGCATCCTCCTCTGTCACCCCATCCCTCTGCATGTCCTCCTTCAGTCCACGAACCTCCTCTGAGGTCTTCCTCTTTTTCTTCTGCTTGGCAGCTACACCTTCAACACCCTTTGAACAGTGTATCTACTGTCCCTCCTCTGCACATGTCCCAACCATCTCAGCTTTACCTCTCTCTAACTTTGTCTCAAAACTGCTCAACCAGAGCTGTCCCTCTGATGTACTCGTTTCTATAATCTTGCCCATTCTGGTCGCTAACAATTAAAAACCTTAACATCTTCAACTCTGCCATCTACAGCTCAGCTTCCTGTATTTTTGTCTCCAAACCTTACATCATAGCAGGTCTCACTACCACTCTTACTGCTGTCCTATCACAAATCACCCCTGACACTCGCCTCCACCCTGCCCGCACTCTCTTCTTTACCTCTTTTGGTTAAAAATCATTACATGCGTAAGAGAGAGTGATCTTTTCTGTCTCAAGTACTGTGAGCAGAGACAGTACAAAACACTACTAAAAAGATGAAAACTTAGCAGAAGTTACAAATTTTGAACTTGAAGTGTTGGCGAAAACAACGTCTGCTTGGTTAAACCAAACACTGAAGACTCGCGAAGACTCCTTTCACGGCTTTGAATTGCGGAGCTACAAGAGTGTCATATACCGGCTAGCTTGTAACCTAGTGGCACCAACAGAGGTGTTTACAAAGTTGGCTACAAGAACAAGTATCAACTTATTCTAAACGTTTTAACCCAGCATGTGACAGGGCAAGCTCTGAATTAATGCTGAAACAAACTGCTGACAGACAAAGCTGCACATTTGCTAAATAGTCGAAAGATGCTAGCGCTAGCTCATGTTAGCCCGGTCGCTTAGCATGGGATTTGGCTGCCCTGTAAAATGACATTTCGAGTTTGGGGAAGCCATGTTCCTCTTGGAGCGCGAGTTAATCGTCTCCGGCTAACTAGCTGACCGACTTTCAGGGCAATTAGTAGTGAGGAGGTGCGAAGCGATATAATGGAAACATAATGCCTACGATACGAAGTTATCAGAGCTTTAGGAAATTCCTCTTAGCTCAACCTGCTAGCAGACTAGCCTAGCTGAGATTTAGCATTAGTTGGAACGGGAGAGATTATGCGGCTGCCTCAGTGACTCGCCTACTTTACCGTCAAAAGCTTCACCGCTAGTCCCAGCCTGCTAAGGTTAGCAAACTTAGGGGTTTTACCACGGCGTCCGTTCGGTGCCTACTCAGGGTCTCTTTTCAGATATCCACCGAACTATTTCTTTGACGTGCTCAAACGATCCAGAATTTTCTATATAGCACTTACAGAAACAATAAAATCTTATTTCGTCACGGTGTTCAGAAGCAGCTGAGATAAATAAAAAGTTAAACTCGTACCTGTAACGGCCATCTTGAATTCTCTCAATCTGAAGGCGAATCTGTCAAGAACTTCAGGGGAAAGCGGAAAAACTCCACAAATGCTCTGTCCTGATTGGTCGACTTCTGCAGGCGCATTCTATCATTGGACAGGAGCTGAAATCCAAATAGTGGGAGCAGCTAAGTAACCACACACGTATACTACAGGAGGAGAACTTATACACCTGGGATTGTTGTTCAGCGTTAAAAGTGTTAAATCTGGTGGTATTATGGAAAATAACAAATGTTAAACTATTTTGGTAATTATATTTTTTTACCATGAGCAAATTTTATACACAATATTTTTTTTAAAGTTGCTCCAAGTTTTGTATCATATCATATTTTATCAAAGTTACTTGAAAAACATTTACCCCTTTAAGTTAATTTATTTAATATTACAGTGTTTTTAGTTTGTTTTTGTTTTTTTTAGTTGTAGCCATTTTTGTTTTGTCTCTCCCCAAAGTATGCTTCTTGGGAGTTACTGACTGTTTAACAAGGTTTGTGTCTGTTTATTATGTGGAGGTAAATCAACATAAGCACATACACAAAACTGCTACAAGATTGTACAACTGCTTCTGCTGACACAAGTATAAATGCACTGTAAGAGATGTTAATACACTTAATACATATTGGCATATGCTTTATTTTGGCAGATACCAATTGGTATTGAAAAAAAAATGAAATTGACTGTGGTGAACACCTACTTCTAGAAGAGGAAGGATTATAGGGTGATATACGTATACACTGCTCAAAAAAAAATAAAGGGAACACTCAAATAACAAATCTTAGATCTGAATGAATGAAATATTCTCATTAAATACTTTGTTCTATACAAAGTTGAATGTGCTGACAACAAAATCACACAAAAATCATCAGTGGAAATCAAATTTATTAACCAATGGAGGCCTGGATTTGAAGTCACACACAAAATTAAAGTGGAAAAACACACTACAGGCTGATCCAACTTTGATGTAATGTCCTTAAAACAAGTCAAAATGAGGCTCAGTATTGTGTGTGGCCTTCACGTGCCTGCATGACCTCCCTACAACACCTGGGCATGCTCCTGATGAGGTGGCGGATGGTCTCCTGAGGGATCTCCTCCCATACCTGGACTAAAGCATCCGTCAACTCCTGGACAGTCTGTGGGGCAACGGGACGTTGGTGGATGGAGCGAGACATGATGTCCCAGATGTGCTCAATCGGATTCAGGTCTGGGGAACGGGCGGGCCAGTCCATAACTTCAATGCCTTCATCTTGCAGGAACTGCTGACACACTCCAGCTACATGAGGTCTAGCATTGTCCTGCATTAGGAGGAACCCAGGGCCAACCGCACCAGCATATGGTCTCACAAGGGGTCTGAGGATCTCATCTCAGTACCTAATGGCAGTCATGCTACCTCTGGCGAGCACATGGAGGGCCATGCGGCCCTCCAAAGAAATGCCACCCCACACCTTACTGACCCACTGCCAAACCAGTCGTGCTGAAGGATGTTGCAGGCAGCAGATTGCTCTCCACGGCGTCTCCAGACTCTGTCACGTCTGTCACATGTGCTCAGTGTGAACCTGCTTTCATCTGTGAAGAGCACAGGGCGCCAGTGGCAAATTTGCCAATCCTGGTGTTCTCTGGCAAATGCCAAGCATCCTGCACGGTGTTGGGCTGTGAGCACAACCCCCATCTGTGGACGTCGGGCCCTCATACCATCCTCATGAAGTCGGTTTCTAACCGTTTGTGCAGACACATGCACATTTGTGGTCTGCTGGAGGTCATTTTGCAGGGCTCTGGCAGTGCTCCTCCTGTTCCTCCTTGCACAAAGGCGGAGGGAGCGGTCCTGCTGCCTCCTCCTCCATGTCTCCTGGTGTACTGGCCTGTCTCCTGGTAGTGCCTCCAGCCTCTGGACACTACGCTGACAGACACAGCAAACCTTCTTCCCACAGCTCGCACTGATGTGCCATCCTGGATGAGCTGCACTACCTGAGCCACTTGTGTGGGTTGTAGAGTCAGTCTCATGCTACCAAGAGTGTGAAAGCACCACCAACATTCAAAAGTGACCAAAACATCAGCCAGAAAGCATAGGTACTGAGAAGTGGTCTGTGGTCCCCACCTGCAGAACCACTCCTTTATTGAGTGTGTCTTGCTAATTGCCAATAATTTCCACCTGTTGTCTATTCCATTTGCACAACAGCATGTGAAACTGATTGTCAATCAGTGTTGCTTCCTAATTGAACAGTTTGATTTCACAGAAGTTTGATTTACTTGGAGTTATATTGTGTTATTTAAGTGTTCCCTTTATTTTTTTGAGCAGTGTATAAGAGTAGAAGAAAGTGCACACAGGTGGAGTACATCTTATGCAAAAGGTATGGCCTGAAAAAGATAGGAGGCTGTGGTGGCAAGGGAGAATGTAGCTAAGGAAGGTAGTCTATAGGATGGCTCTGGACATCAAGAACAGGAAGCGAGTGAAGGCAGAGGCAAGGATCAAATGGCATAAGTTAAAGGAAGAGTGTTGCACAAAGTTCAGGGAGAAGTGGAAACAGGCTCTGGGTGGGAAGGAGGAGTTACCTGATGACTGGGAAAGTACAGCTATAGTGCTTGAGGAAACTGCCAAGAAGGTGTTTGGTGTATCCTCTGGACAGAGGAAGGATTACAAGCAGACTTGGTGGTGGAATGAAGAAGTACAGGAAAGTATTCAAAGGAAGAGGTTAGCAAAGAAAAGGTCAGAAAGAGTTGCAGTGTCTTACTAGAGAAATCTAGAGAAAGCAAATGATTGGGTGCCAAGAGAGGAACTATGGTACTGTATGAAGAAGCCAGGAGTGCCAGAGAAGTACAGGGGTTGGACAATGAAACTGAAACCCCTGTCATTTTAGTGTGGGAGGTTTCATGGCTAAATTGGACCAGCCTGGTGGCCAATCTTCATTAATTGCACATTGCACCAGTAAGAGCAGAGTGTGAAGGTTCAATTAGCAGGGTAAGAGCACAGTTTTGCTCAAAATATTGCAATGCACACAACATTATGGGTGACATACCAGAGTTCAAAAGAGGACAAATTGTTGGTGTACGTCTTGCTGGCGCATCTGTGACCAAGACAGCAAGTCTTTGTGATGTATCAAGAGCCACGGTATCCACGGTAATGTCAGCATACCACCAAGAAGGACGAATCACATCTAACAGGATTAACTGTGGATGCAAGAGGAAGCTGTCTGAAAGGGATGTTCGGGTGCTAACCTGGATTGTATCCAAAAACCATAAAACCACAGCTGCCCAAATCACGGCAGAATTAAATGTGCACCTCAACTCTCCTGTTTCCACCAAAACTGTCCGGGGGTGGATCAGTGATGGTTTGGGCTGCCATATCATGGCATTCCCTTGGCCCAATACTTGTGCTAGATGGGCGCGTCACTGCCAAGGACTACCGAACCATTCTGGAGGACCATGTGCATCCAATGGTTCAAACATTGTATCCTGAAGGCGGTGCCGTGTATCAGGATGACAATGCACCAATACACACAGCAAGACTGGTGAAAGATTGGTTTGATGAACATGAAAGTGAAGTTCAACGTCTCCCATGGCCTGCACAGTCACCAGATCTAAATATTATTGAGCCACTTTGGGGTGTTTTGGAGGAGCGAGTCAGGAAACGTTTTCCTCCCCCAGCATCACGTCGTGACCTGGCCACTATCCTGCAAGAAGAATGGCTTAAAATCCCTCTGACCATTGTGCAGGACTTGTATATGTCATTCCCAAGACGAACTGACGCTGTATTGTACAGGACTTGTAGGAGGACAGTGAGACAATGGGGAGGTGTGCAATCAGTGACTGATGGGTTCAAGGTGGAGGTGGGATTACATCAGGCACCAGCTCTGAGCCCCTTGTTTGCAGTAGTGATGGACAGGTTGACAGATGAAGTCAGGCAGGAATCTCCATGGACTACCTTGTGAGCTGTAGTGAAAGTAGGGAGCAGGTGGAAGATAGTCTGGTGAAGTGGAAGGTATGCACTGGAGAGAAGAGGATATATTAGACAAAGGATCTTGAAGATGAAGCTGCCAGGCAGGAGGAAAAGAGGACGACAGAGAAGATTCATGGATGTAGTGAAGGTGGGCATGCAGAGGGTTGGTGTGACAAAAAAGGATGCTAGGGATAAGATGAGATGGAGGCAGATGATCTGCTGTGGTGACCCTTAAAGGGAGCAGCCGAAAGAAGAAGACAGATTGATATAAAAATATACAGTGCCTTGCGAAAGTATTCGGCCCCCTTGAACTTTTCAACCTTTTGCCACATTTCAGGCTTCAAACATAAAGATATAAAATTTTAATTTTTTGTGAAGAATCAACAACAAGTGGGACACAATCGTGAAGTGGAATGAAATTTATTGGATGTGTCAAACTTTTTTAACAAATAAAAAACTGAAAAGTGGGGCGTGCAATATTATTCGGCCCCCTTGCGTTAATACTTTGTAGCGCCACCTTTTGCTGCAATTACAGCTGCAAGTCACTTGGGGTATGTCTCTATCAGTTTTGCACATCGAGAGAGTGAAATTCTTGCCCATTCTTCCTTGCAAAACAGCTCGAGCTCAGTGAGGTTGGATGGAGAGCGTTTGTGAACAGCAGTCTTCAGCTCTTTCCACAGATTCTCGATTGGATTCAGTTTTAACTTTAAATGAGACTTTTTATGGATATCTTTGAGAAATGGCTTTCTTCTTGCCACTCTTCCATAAAGGCCAGATTTGTGCAGTGTACTACTGATTGTTGTCCTATGGACAGACTCTCCCACCTCAGCTGTAGATCTCTGCAGTTCATCCAGAGTGATCATGGGCCTCTTGGCTGCATCTCTGATCAGTCTTCTCCTTGTTTGAGATGAAAGTTTAGAGGGACGGCCGGGTCTTGGTAGATTTGCTGTGGTCTGATACTCCTTCCATTTCAATATGATTGCTTGCACAGTGCTCCTTGAGATGTTTAAAGCTTGGGAAATCTTTTTGTATCCAAATCCAGCTTTAAACTTCTCCACAACAGTATCTCGGACCTGCCTGGTGTGTTCCTTGGTCTTCATGATGCTCTCTGCACTTGGAACAGAACCCTGAGACTATCACAGAGCAGGTGCATTTATACGGAGACTTGATTACACACAGGTGGATTCTATTTATCATCATCAGTCATTTGGGACAACATTGGATCATTCAGAGATCCTCACTGAACTTCTGGAGTCAGTTTGCTGCACCGAAAGTAAAGGGGCCGAATAATATTGCACGCCCCACTTTTCAGTTTTTTGTTAAAAAAGTTTGACACATCCAATAAATTTCATTCCACTTCATGATTGTGTCCCACTTGTTGTTGATTCTTCACAAAAAATTAGAATTTTATATCTTTATGTTTGAAGCCTGAAATGTGGCAAAAGGTTGAAAAGTTCAAGGGGGCCGAATACTTTCGCAAGGCACTGTACTTATCAAACAAAAACACTACAGAGTCAACGCAGATCAAGCATAACTTTTTTTTATTATTACAAAACAGCATAATAGTTATAATAAACCCTACAGTATGCATTAGATCTTTAGACTGTATATATATAACCCTACCAATAGGGTTGTCAAAAAACAAGGCTCAATTTACTTGAGCGCAACTGTGTCACTTCCTCATTCACTGTAGATATCCACAGTTGATGATGACACTTGAACTTCTCATTATGTGCTTTAACAAAATCCCACATCATTTTTTAAATTCCAGACAACCACTCAGTTCTTCTGTCTTTTGCTATTCCACACTGAGGAATCTCCTTTTCTTGGCCGTGTGTGTATATGCGTGGTGACGCCACTCCACGTCTGCGGTGCTCTCATTGTCCAGGGTGCCGAGTTTGATCATGTACACTAAACAGGAGGACGACAGGATATAAATATTTAACAAGACCAAAGAAAATTAGCACAGAATATATGATAGTAACCCAATTTTTTCCTACAACTGTGGTCTCCCCTGAATGCTCCTACTTTCAATCACCATATTTTGCTGTAGTTTTACAATTCAAAAAAAGTTTATTGTGTGAAATTTCAATTTGTTGGCAGCAACACATCTCAAAAAGTTGGGAGGTGGACAAAAAAAGACTGGAAATCTAAGTGGTAATTACATTAACTGGCAGCAGATCAGTAACATGATTGGGTATATTAAGTCCACTTTGGCTCAAACAGTGACAGATGGTGCGATCTGACACTGATGTACGCGATGTGACCTTGGAGTTCACCTCTGACCTCTTTGGAAGTTGTTCTGGGCTCTTTGGTTATCATTCGTTTTATCCGTCTCTTCAGTCTGTCATTCGGTTTTCGTCTTGCAGCCACGTCCAGGGAGGTTGGCTACAGTCCTGTGGACCTTAAACTTCTGAATAATATGTGCAGCTGTAGTCACAGGAACATCAAGCTGCTTGGAGATGGCCTTGTAGCCTGTACCTTTAACATGTTTGTCAATAATTACCTAACACACTCCTGAGGCAGCACTCTGACTGACTTATCCATGTTTAGAAGTACATGCCATGATGACTAGAGGTCACAGTGACTCTTTTCAGCCTTTAAACAGGCAGTCCGACTGATTGTGAATCAGAAGACATCAGTGATTAGAATTACAAGATACATGTCCGTGTCTATGGGTAGCCATCATTTCTGTCCAGGCCAGTTTCATTAGTTTTTTTTTTTTTAATAATTCTTTTGAACCAAAATTCAAAAGCAATATCTGATTGTCATGAGTTAATTTTCAGTACTTTTTATTTTTTATTATGTGTTATTACTTTTGTCAGTTTCAAGTTATTTTAGTGACCATTGTGGGTTTTCTTTTTTTAACAGAAGGGTATGAATAATTCTGCCCATGTCCATATACACAGGGTTTAGAGTAACATATGCTCCCATCCAGATGACACCTTTTTTTTTCTTTTTTTCAGAGAAATCTTTCAGCAAGACAATGCTAAACTGCACTCTGCATCTATTACAACAGCAGGGCTTCATAGTAGAAGAATCCAGGTGCTTAAATGGCCGACCTGCAGTCCAGACCTTTCACCAATTGAAATATTTTGAAATAAAACATGACAAAGACCTATATGAGAAAAGAACGGGACAACATTTCTTTCCCAAAAGTCCAGCAACTGGTCTCCTCAGTTCCCAGATGTTATTAAAAGAAAAGGGAACACTACAAAGTGCTAAACATGGCCCTGTCCCAACTTTTTGGAATTGAGGGTTGCAGTTACTGAAAAAGTTCTCAGGTGTGTTCACTGGGGTAAAGGATCAAAGGAGCTGAGAGCTGTTTTTTTCAAAGGCTTCTATATAACCAGGTTTCTAAACAAAGTTACAAAAAGACTTCTGAGAAGATTAATCCTCATTCCACACATCACCAATGGTTAGGCCACTCTCTGAACTGGGATAACCTTCCATACTTACATTTCATTTCAAACCTGGGTCCTACTTCCGTCAGCTCTACATTCTTGTGGTCTGTTTTCTTATAGGTGTGATGTCTGTTAAAAATAAATAAAGAAATATCTTGTTCTTTATCCCAAACAGCATTAAGTTTGTATGCCATTTTCACTGAAGGAGTGCGTCGAAGCTGACCTGAAAGAGATGAAGTCCTCTTGGTTGGCAAATGTGATCACACGCCTGCTGTCCTCCTTTGGCACTGGAAAAAGATACTTGAGGATATTGGATACCTGCGTGAGTAGAATTAATTAGTTCTACACACAATCAAGTGGTGAAAAGGAATATCAGTGGCATGTGCAGTCCAGCACTCGCTCACTCACCCGTTTGCCGAGCCGTGAGGTGAAGTTGTGAAAAATGAGGTGGGGGTAGGCCTCAGACATGGTGCCTATGTCGGGAACATCGTGTCTCATTACCACGTTGTAAAGAGTGAAATAGGCCGTTGGGCCAAATGGCAAGTGGCACACTACCAGGCCATCTGCAAATATAAGAACAAAACAACAACTAAGACATCCAAGTATGGTGGCTTGAATATGACAACAATTTAACAATTATTATAATCAATACTGAGATCAGTTATTTAATAACACCCCATTAAGAATATTTAAAGTTTAGAGTTGTCATACTTGTTTCTGTAATGTTAAACTAATGCAGGGCTCCTCAAATCCAGGCCTCGAGAGCCGGTGTCCTGCAACTTTTAGATGTGTCTCTGCTTCAACACACCTGAGTCAAATACAGAAGTCATTAGCAGGACTCTGGAGAACTTGACTGCATACTGAGGAGGTAATTCAGCCATATGATTCACGTGTGTTGGATCAGGGACACATCTAAAACCTGCAGGACACCAACTCTCGAGACCTGGATTTGAGGATCCCTGATCTAATGTGAAGTTTATAAGCCAGGTGGGGACAAACAGCAACGCACATGTGCAATGACTACATGAGCAATCTGTACAAAACGGTCTGAAACCAACAACCAGCTTTAGCAATGTTGGTGGTTGATGTTGTGCACAGAACACAAAATTACACAATCCTTTAATGTCACAAACATGAAATAAGTAAAGCGTGGAGGCGGCAAGCATACCTGGCTGTCCTCTTGTTTCATGCACGACGACGAGGTCAGTGACACTATTAGCTTTGCAGGCTCGTACCAAAGCAGGGATCTCATGATTTCCTCTGTTCATGCGCTGGGCTCCAGGGAACATCAACTTCACCTCCTGGAATCACATACAGGATGGGGCTTCATGTGTTATTCTCGACTCAGTTTTTAATGTTTTCCGAGGGTCTGCATTGCAATTTATTTTAATCTAAAAATAGAAGACAGTGAGCTATGAGAGTCTTGTCCTTGTGCAAATATTCTGAACCCCAGTTGTTCTCAGTAACTGGGGCAGTGCTTTGTATGGCATATCTCCCACATCTATGTGTATGTGGCGTAGGTAAATGAGAGCAAAAACTGTCAAGACAGAAGAGTTCACCACTGACCACAAGCCTCAAGTTAAAACTCACAACTAGAGCAAGTCATGCAATATGTGACCAAATGTGGAAAAGCAGCACAGAAGAGATGTGTGCACATCAGGGAGTAGTGACACAAAGTGCAAAAAGTCACACATTTGCACAGATCGTAGTTCGCAGCAGTGAAACTCACAGACACAAATAAGTCACCAGTAATCTGGATGACACTAGTGCCTGACAAACTACCCTAGTTTGTCAGAACTAGCAGCCGAACTAGCACAATGTAGCCATTTAAGGTAGGCGTACTATCTATTAACATTTAGTTTGTATATACTGTATATAGAATATGTTTTGTAATGCCACCATTCTTCTGTATCTGCAACAAGAAAAATCTGTAATTAAATAATCTCCCCGTTTTCCTTTTTTCTTTTAGGCTCAGCTCTACTGCCTGTTTTCATGTGTTAAATGGCTCGCCTGTCTCTCCTCTGCTTTTCACTGCACTCTTCAAACATACAACAGTTAAACGGACAAATGCACACACCTCATGAAACATAGCTGAGGAGATAGAACTACCTTCCTTGCAAAATCAAACCATCAGAGAGAAACACCCCTCTTTTTTCTCTCCGTTTGAGATGATCGAGTGCAGCTGCTCCCCACACAGACATTCATTTCATAGAGGGCAGAGATGCAAACACGAACTTGTGCCCAGGTCTGTTATATAAAAAACATGAAGATCTCTCTGAACACTACAGGCACAGCCCTAATGGTAACTAAAGAAAAAAAGAATGTTGTAAAAATACATATTTACATGAGCTTTCATTGTCAGACACAGGACACTGCAAGGAGAAATCAAGGATATGAAAATAAAATACAGAGATTTACTCTCATGCGACACTTTGCAGATTGCACGTTTTACTGGTTCTCTGATGGGCTTCAGTTCAAAATGGCCAAATCATCCTATCAGTTCCTATCACTGCATTTACTGCATGCTGGGACAGGCTGTCTAAGGCACTGAACGAGAGAATCGGTGGATTAAAACTGCTTTATCCTTCAAAGTCAATCAGATATTTTTATTGACACTTTATTGACATTATGATGTGAATTTTTAAGAAAATATGGCCTATAGCACCATATTTCAAAGACAGCACCATTTCTACTATCTAATTTCTCATTTATATTCTTTATTTAACACAGGACGCCACTTGCTTTTAGACAAATTTCACATTTCATATGTTCAGCTGATTTGAGGTACCACATGTGGAACTGAAAAGACGTCTCTCACCATTTTTAATGTAATCTTTAACAATATACAAAAATACTGTCAGCTGCCAGTGCACCCCCTCAGCCTCCTGCAGTAGAACCTGGAAGCACAAGTTCTAGAACACATGATTACAGGTCTCAGTAGATCTTAATGGGATGCATGTGAGCCTTAAGTGACTTTGTTCACCGTACCAATTCAAAAATATAAACCACTGAGAATGCTGTCACTTTCTGTGATTGGCATTATTATGGTAAGAACTTGTGCAAGATTTTTAGTAGATGGCAACTATTTGAAAAGATGACATCTAGGTGACATCCTTCTTGAGTTCTTGCATTCACAAGATTTTCAGAAAAACTGAGGTTGAACTTAAGGTCAAGGTCACTGAGATTCAAACTCGTCCAGGATTTTTAGTAAATGCATCTATGATTTTAAGTTATCGTGTTCACAAAGTTAAAAGTTGGTCGCCCGCCCACCCGCTGGGGTGACAATGGGGTAAAAACATTATGAAAATCATAAGGAAATGAATCTGAAATAACTGCACATATCATTAAAAATGTGTAACATTAATAAATGTTAGTCATTAGTCCTGACTTTGAGGCTGTAGACGCCTCTTTGTGCTTGTTGTGCTGAGAAAGTGGTCTGACCTTGGCAAACATTTTGAGTCTGGAGCTCGGGTCTCTGGATGTAGTGACCATGACTTTAGGATCTTCCACTCCAGCCCATTTATACTCATCGTCCACGTGAGAGCTGACACCTAAAAAAACCCCAAAAACTTATGATTGAACAAAATGTGAGCAACATGGATAAAACGGTGTTGACAGTAAGAACACACAACACTTGCCTTCTGCCCCTTCGTCGTCATACTCCAGTATTTTCTGTAGCTCAAGAGCTTCTTTACGTATCTCAGTGGGAAGGAGACGATTTTCTGAAGAGAAGTAAAGGATGTGTTACAGCATCATGTGTGCTCAGACCATTTTGGTGCACACTCTTGTCAAGCAAAATGCAGAAGAAAAAAGAGGAATGTAATGATCATGCCATCCTACCATCGAGGGCGCCCTTAAGCTTTTGTTTCTTCTCCTCTATTGTTCGGAGCCTGTCCTCCTGTGCCTTCCTGTACAGGTACTCCCGCCTCAGTCTCACCTCTCGACGAAGCTACAGAAACATTACACCAAAGAAGAGCACCTTAACATACGGTCATTGTGCAAGGGAATGTTCTGCAATTGTTAGATCTGTTCAAATACAGCCGATCACTTTTTGGCACGACACTCTCAGTGACTCTTTGAACAGCTAAACAAAATAATGCCTCACCACAACCCAATAAAAGGCCTTTAAACCTCAGTTCAAGCTGAGCCTCTTGTTTTCATACCCGGTAGGTTGCCGGCTTTATTTTGCGCTAAGGTAAAGAAACGAATTCAAGACTATTTCACTTGATAGATGGAGTGGTTTTGTTTCGCCCACTCATACACTCAGCGCTGTCTTTGAATATACATGAAAGACGTTTAGCAAAGAAAACAGAAGCGTTTACTACTGTGATTCTGTGCGCTAACACGTGGGTGGGCAAAAATGCTCAGTACGTCGACCGTCAGCTTCGTCCTCTGTGAGCGTCATTTAATATCAAACTAAAGCACAACGTAACGATCGTGAAGGAAATGTAAAACATTTCAACTTACCATGATGTGTTTACTGCTAGTAGCTAACCCTCACCACTCACATGGACACAGAGAGACGTACATACAAGAGTTTCTGCCATTGGCTGAAAAAGGGACCAATGGTGAACGTCGATACTGAATCACTCATTTTTCAAATTAAAAGCCTAAGAAGGATTTGCGCTAGCAGCCAATAAATAGATGTTGTTAAGATGAGTTACAGTGAGGCGCAAGTTTTTAACTCGAGATGGTAATATGATTAAATCATCCCCTCAGCATAAGACTGTTTTAGTTTAGTTTTATTCGGATTCGTCATGCCAGAACACACAAACACAAACAAAAAACAAAGCTTGGCATAAGAAACCAGGATTGCACACTAAAGCGTAAACACTTATTTCCATTGTGGTCCCAGAAAGCAACCAACATCACAATAAACAAACACCTAAAACATACAAGTTACAAAAACTAAAAATAACAGTGGTAACAGCACTGTGGGCAGATATTTCCTGCTGCATCTCACTTGCCATAAAAAGCATCTCTTCCTGTTTAATAACTCAGACTGAAGCATAATCACAATCGATATTTGGATCATGTATATTCTGATTTCAGTACTCCTTTTGCTAATCGGTAAGTGTGCATGCCATCATTACACAGAACTTGAATTCAGATCATCTCATTCAAAATTTAAAGACTTGTTGTTTCTAGATTATTGTTTGACTGACCCCAGTGCCATCCCCTAAAACTGGCTTTAAAGCGGACTCAACTGCCTGGTCCGAAAATGAGCTCATATGGAAACAAAGCAATTCAGCATACCATGAGGGGAAAAGGGGTACACGTTTTCTCTTGATTAATTACAATCTGTCATATTATTTAAAAAAAGAAGAAAAAAAGATAAAGAAAATAATAAAACATAAGCTATCATCTGGAACTTTATGTTGTACTGTGTATTACGTACAAGTGCATGTTATCTACCTTGAGATAAAATCATAAAATATATAAATATATATTTGTACAGGAAACATACAGCACTGTGCAAAAGTCTTAAGCCAGCCCTCATCTCTTTATATTTTGCTCAGCAATGCAAAGGACTGATAGTGTTTGTGTGTTTTCTACCCAGCTATGCTTTTATTGCATTGGCAATGTATTTGGGATCATTGTAATGCTAAAAATGCCAATCAAATCCTTTCCAGATGGTATTATATAGCAGGTCAAAATCTGACTGTACTTTTCTTTTGTTCATAATTCCATCAGTTTTGAAACCGACTATGAACCAGCACCACTGGCTAAAATGCAGCCTTGAACTATGGCAGAACCTCCACCCTGTTTTTCAGATGTCTGTAGACACTCACTGTTGGATCTCTGTCCTGATCTGTTCCATACTTATTGACAGAAATTTGAACCAAAAATTTGAATTTTCAGTAAGATCTGTTGCCAGTAGATGGCTCGATTGAAGGGTCAGACGCATCTCTCGGGTTGTGTCTCAGGTCTTTGCTGGATTTTTTTTCTTAAAGACATGATTTTCAGATACTGTTCTCCACTTATCCAGTTTCCTCCAAGTACATACTGCACACCATAACACCATAAATATGTTTTCTCTTTGACAATCACTTGTCGGTGAAAAATTTTATGATAAAGATAATTGTGTTATCTTTGGCATTTCTCATAAATTCAGCGGAAAAAAATGAGCTTAAATGATGTGTTTTTGTGATGGGCTGCCAGTAACAAAGAGCCTAATGATACAATTTAAAATTGGTTCTTTGCTGAGTTGTCTGTAGGTTTCCTTGAATGATTCCTAGGCCAGTGTTATTTGGCTTAATAAACAAAAAACATTCCTCTAAAAATGGTCAGGTACAAGGAATGCACTGAAAATTAGTGAAAAAGCAGCCGATCTCCAAAGACAAATATTTGAGAGACCTTCAGAAAGTCCGGGGAACTATTGCTCAAGACCGTTTAAAAAAAAGGCTCATTGGAAGCAAGGTATAAAGAAATTACTTTTGCACAGTAATATAAATGTAATGATAATATAGTGTTCACATAGTATAGTGAACTCTTTTCTTTGCTACAATATCCCTGTGCAGGTGGCTGTGAGGCATTGCTTTGGCAGAAGCTGACATGTCCCTATGAAGTGAAGCACAAGGGCCTGCCAAGGGTTTGGTGTCAGCAGAGCTCTGCCGAGTGCTGCACCGGCCTCACCTTCAGTCACAGTGCACACTTAGTGGATGGAGGCAAACTGAGGGTGACCCAGGATTTGCGCTCCTTCACTGTGGAAGTGTTGGAGCCGAGCCACAAACAAGGAGTGCATTGGTGTGGGGTGCTGAGCAGGAATGGCACCATCATCAAGCTGGCTGAAGGCTACATCCACAGCTGTAAGCAGAAGATAATATTTCCAAGTTCCTTAAAAAGAGACCAAACAAGCCATGAGTATATACTTATATACTATATATACTTTTTATATGCATGTTATGGTTTTATGTCTAATGCTTAAAGTGCTTTAAAATTGAACCCTTTGATTACAGGTACCAATAATAATGTGTGCTAAACAAACAAAATAATTCAATCAGTTTGATAAAATAATCTTTACGGCAATGGAGCTCAACACACTAGTGTTGTAGTACTCGAGATTGGTCTTGGTCTCCAGACCGCTTTTTGATGGTCTCGGTCTTGTCATGGACTCGGACATTGCGGACTCGGGATTTTATTTCAAGACCAGTCGAGACCGCAACTGTGGAAATATTACTAAATTGCCAGAATTATGTCCAGTTTATTTATTAACATCCTTGCTTTTACTGGATGTAAAACGTACTAATTCAAATCCAACAGAGGTTGCGCTCCTCTGCCCTCTCCTAAGAGCGCACCTTGCAGACTCCGCCCCAGCTAGGTCACTGCTACTATCGCAGCTTGCGCCTGTATCATTTGAGCTCGCTGTGGTCGTGTGTGCGCTTGAATTCACTACAGAAATCGAAAAGACAACCGGCATGAACGAGGAGAAGTAAGAGGAAAAATGAAGATCAAAGCAAAATTTCAGGCTTCCGATTCAACAAAAAAAAAATCCCAGCATGAACGGTAAATAACAACCTTCATGTATTTTGATACACAAACTGAAAATTTAATGCAAATTTTAGGGCTGCAACGATTACTCAAGTAACTCAATTCGATTATTAAAAATCCTCGACACAAATTTGTTGCTTCGATGTTTCGTTTTGTCTCTGCAGCTCCGGAACATTTCATCCACATTAGCTCTCTGTCACTGTGACTATTTGGAAAAAACGACCCTTTAACATGAGTGGATCATCACTGATAAGTTTGCCCACGCCCCCACTGCTCTGTGCTGTGAGTGTGCGTGTTTGTGTGTTCGCGCGTGTGTCGTGCAGAGATGGTTAGCTGCTATTTTTTCTTTAGTCAGCTTTAGCCACCAGAACAGATCCCTATAACTACAGTTTGCTAGCGGGGGCTGCCATTAGCACTGGCCATAGTCCCCCCTCTCCACCCCCCTTCATTACCAGGGGCTCCGTAAAAATGTTTTTTATGCTTTAATCCCTGATTAGCGACTAAAAATAGACCTGCAGTAGAAACATAATTTTGAGGATGCTTGTGAATTAAAAAGCATTACAGCATTAAGCTCATGCAGCCCCCAGTTTTCCAACAAAAACACAGCAGCAGCTATTTTACCTGCAGTCTGTCTGCACACTTGCAGCAAGCGCAAAGAGGCGGTGAGCTCAGGTGGAGCGAAAGAATCAAGAATAATAATAATAACTTTATTGTCCACATTAGTGGAAAATTGTCTTCGGTTCACCACTGATGATGATAATCAACACACATTCATACATATACAACCATATCAAAAGATAAAAACTCCAATAAAACTATTAAAAGACATTACATCATAATTTTATTCAGCATACTAATTGCATTTGGCACAAATGATCTTTTACACACCTTTCTCCTGGCTAGGGGCATCCTATAACGTCGTCCTGAGGGCATCAATTCAAAATCATAATAAAGAGGGTGCTCTCTGTTAGCAACAATAGACCAAGCTTTCCTTAAAACAACAGCTGATACAGCATATCCATATTGGTCTGTTGTTGGCCAATGATTTTTCCTCCAGTACTAACAATCCTGTCTAATTTCTTCCTATTTTCCACAGTCAGGTTACCATACCAAACCGAGATATTGAATGTCAGGATGCTTTCAATCAAGGTGACATACGCTCTTTCCAGAATGTTTTGGCTAACACCAAAGCCTCTTAACATCCCAATGAGAAATAATCTCTGACTAGCTTTCTTACAAATGGAATCAACATTCTCCATAAAACTCATCTTATCATCAATATACACTGCTCAAAAAAAATAAAGGGAACACTCAAATAACACATCCTAGATCTGAATGAATGAAATAGCTTTGGAACCTGGCTCTAAGGGAAGTGGTTTAATTATAGATGTCTTCCATATATTTGGAACTGTACATGTATTCAATAAAAATTGAAACAGTCTAGTCAGGACACCCTTCAGCTGTACTGAGCACACTTTTAAAATGCATCCATGCAAAGAATCCGGCCCAGGTGCTTTACATGGCTTAATCCTTGCCAAACAATTACCAACCACTTCTTCAGACAGCTGAATTCTCAGGCTCTGGGCTACATCAGCCATTATGGTACTGGTGCTTTCCTTAAGGTCTTCAGTATCAAAACAAGCATAAAATGTATTTAAATTGTTTGCAAAGGAGAGGCTGTCCACTAAACAACCGTTAACCTGGCTCTTAGGAGCCCTTCCCATCATCTTATTAAGACCCTCCCATGGCTGACGAGGGTTCCCTGTGCAGCACTGACTTTCACCCTTGTTTTTAAATTCAATTTTTGCTCTTATAATCTTAGACCTAACTTCTCTCCTTTTACCATAAAAGGCTGCAGTGTCCCCATTAAGAAATGCAATCTTCTTCTCATTAAGACAACTCTTAAGCTCTTTTGGCAGCCACGGCTTATTATTCGGGAACACAGTAAGTTTCCTAGTACAAATCACAGATTGTTCACAAAACTGTATGTATGATGTAATACAATCTGTCAACTCATGTGGATCATTAATTGTGTCAAAGAAAACACTTCAATCCGTTAACTCAACACAATCTCTTAACCTTTCTTCACTTTCCTCATTCCAAACTTTTATAGATTTCACTGAAAGTTTTATCCTTTTTACTAACTGTCTATATTTACGAAGCAGATGAATGACATTGTGGTCCGATTTTCCGATTGGAGGCCTACACACCACCTTATAGGCCTCGTTAATATTGCCATAACATAAGTCAAGAATGCTTGTGGAACGAGTTGGACAGTCAATATATTGCTGTAGATTCAGGAGGTGCCTGTAAGAGACAGCGTATTAACATCTCCCAAAATGAATACTGGCTGCTCGGCCGATTGTTCCTGCATAAGATTGTAGGTGTTCAGTATATGATCTGCGGCCTCCTTGTTGTTAGGACCTGGAACG